>VZTH01011692.1:975777-993814 GCA_013397815.1 Aleadryas rufinucha
TTAAAAAAAAAAAAAAAAAATTAAAGAGTTAAAGGCAATACTTCCCTTATTAACCACAGGCATATCTATTTTACAATTGTTAATGCACCATCTCTGGGATTTATAACACTAAAATTAAAAATTAGTAATTTTTGCTCTCTCAGCTACAGGAGAAGTGAGCATGTGACTCTCGCTTACATCTCTTTGAATTTCTGTCTATATAGCTGTGATTGATTCCTGCAAGCATTATTTATTATCAATGTCCTGGCCAGAACAAAAATTATTTAAGGAATTTATTAGATATATTAGGAAAGCTTTTAGTGATTTGGAAAATATTTTCTCTCTTTTAAAGGAGTTTTCAAAGTGTTTAAGGTAAAATTTGTCTTTCAATAAGCCGGGTAGCCTCATTGTACTGTATCTTAATGAAAATCATGAAGTTTTTCAGCTGAGGTTGGGAACTGGACGTCAGTTATCTGTGACTCAGTAGCGTCACTTTTTAAATCAAATCTTGGAAAACCTCTTTGTAACGAAATTTTTGTAGCTGTCAAAAATATTTCTGAGAACTGCTTTACTTTTCCCTTCATTCAAAAGAGGTTCCTGAATTTATTAATTTTTAAAGTTTTTTTCAGGTATTATCAATATGACTTGGTGTTTTCTTTGGCTTTATACAAAAGGCAGCCTGGAAAACTGTTGGCAAAATAAAATACAGGCAATATTGTTGAAGCAAGCCTTTGGTAACCAGATAAATGATATCAGGAAAAGAATGTAACAAAAATATCTGAAGTTTTATTAGATATTATAGAAGTATATCAAGTTCCAGCAAATTATTGGTCACTGAATATGTTGTGCAGTGCCTGTCTCTAAAGAGAGAGCAAAAGTCTCACCATGAGTCTCATCCTGCACTTCTTACTGTGTTTTTTGTCTTGATAAGAACTGTATGATAATATACAACCAGCTGCAAGTTCTCCTCCAAAATGTTGGGTTCCTTCAGAAAATCATTTTAATTGTGATAGTGACCTTTGCTCCTAGGGTATGCAGTTGGGTTTTGTTTTTGCAGAATTGGCTATAGCTGAGAAAAACTTATTACGAAACAACCCTTTTTTGGCTTTGGACCCAGATATTATTTCTTCTTTAGAAACGGGATCCTTCATAAATGATTACATCAGATGAAGGGTAGACATCTGGAAGCATAAAATGGGGGAAAAAAAAAGGGAGAGATGAAGAACTGAGAAGTAATTAAGTAGTGGAAATGGGATTTGGAATTGCTATTTTATTTTCACTATGCTATTACAAGTTCTTTATATATCTCAAGTATTTAATCTTCCTCACAGTTTTTCATCCCTAAAATAAGGTTAATAATATTCACTGTCTCTACTATTCCCCGTCTTTTTTGTTTAGTGATGTCTGAGGTTTAAGAACAAATTTTGTTATATTTCTACCAATACATACTGCAAGAGAAGTGGATCCTACTTATGGTTTTAGATGTAACATATTATGCACAATATTGAGCTGTAGTTGAGATACAATCATTGGAGCAAAAATTATGAATAAATTATTGTAATGTGGGGTATTCCAGATTGCTTTAGGGGCAACTAAATTCCTGATATGTTCATACATATTATTTGTAAACAAATGTTCTTCTTTGGAATAACCATTTTGGGCCTGGTTTGTGGCTTATTTCTTGTAGTATGATATGACAAAAGGATCTATTGAATAAAAACTGTTTATTTATAAATGGGTCCTTAAAAAATGTAGCATCAAAAGAGTCTTAATTTATCTACTTTGCAAGTAAAAGCAAAGATGCTTTTTAGAAATGAATTGAAAACCTCCTAGAATACATGTAAAATTGTATTTTATTGGGATAAATGTCAGCAGAAAAGAATTTTCTTAGGTGTACTGCACTCTAATGGTACTTGCTGAAGGTGTTGTATGAAAGATTTTAGAGCTTTCCAGCAGAAATCATTTACAAAATGTCACAGAATGCAAAGCTTTATAGTGGCAAAAAGGTCTGAGGGAGAAACAGTGATTTTCCTTAGTACCCGGTTAGGTAAAGGCTGTTCTGAGCAATACAGGCTGATTAGTTGGTAAAGAGGAAAAAAAAGCACTTTTGTAAGCTTCTAGATTTTGGTTCTTCTGCTACTAAGAATTTGCCTACAAGCATAAGATGAATTCATTCGGCTGTATTTGAATTGAAATGAAGATCTGATTTTCGTCAATGTAACAGTGGAATGACTCTCCTCGGGCAATCTTTGAAAGCAAGGGAATAGTCTTTCTGATTTCAGAAATTTTTGGATCAAGGGGCTTGGTTCTACCTCAGACTGCTTCAGCTCTCTGGCATGGAGTTTAGTTATATTGTTTTTCATGAAAAATATATCCAAATGTGTTGCTTTTACTAGCAATTTATAAAACAGATTATGCAGAAATAATTCCAGTAAGATCTTTCTATGACTAAATAATGTTATGAGGGTTTCAAGGATATGTGGCTTAAATGACGTTAGCTATAACATTTGATGTCATAGAGGTCTCATGAGGATATCTTGAGATAGCAGTTGGACAGTAGATTAACAAGTCATTCACTTGTTTTTCATGCACAATGAGTAGTTGTTTTTAAAAGGATGGATAGACTGTCCAAATGACCATATAAAAATATGTAAGTGGGACTGAACAGAAAGTCCAGTTCCACATTGTTTGCCATTTGGATGAAATGACCAGATAGAGAGTGTATGACACCTGTGTCATAGCAGATGATCACCTACTGAAGAATGCAAAATCTACAGAAAAAAAAGAAATGGTTAAACATATGTGAAAGGGAATCCTAGATTGCATTCCAGTTCCTGTGTTGTTAGATATCATCAGGTATTAGAGAGCCATGCACAGCCACTGATGTGCCAGCTCCTTTCCGTGGGGACATCTGCATGATACATTCAGCTGAACTGAACAGCCAAGCAAGGCTCGTAAATGGGATCACAAGGAAAGAATGACAGGCAGAAGCTCTATCTAATGACACAGACAGAATCCCAGAATGAGCAATCCACAGTGCTGACCCCATGTTCTCAATTTCAGTTTGATTTTAAGCAGGATGACAAGGGGGTTGGAGAAAGCAAAGCACTTTGGCTAAATGAAATGTCAGCAAGTCTGTGATTGCAGGAGGGAGCATGGAGAATTCACTCCCTGAAATCTGTGAGCGAATGTACTGAATGTGGAAACTCCTAATCAAAGGAGAAGTAAAGCATTATCTATATCTTACATGTTTAATCATTAATGGAATACAAAAAGAAAAACAATAATAAAAGAACTGGTTACTCTGTACTGTTGAACAGATTACTGAGGTTTGAAATAATACGTTGTTGAGGAGAATAATATTGATATGTTTATTTTATCTCAAAATCTTTTTAGTCTGATATTTTAATTTCACTAAGTAGTAAGGAAATATAGAATCTGTAGCTTTGAAGACCATAATATTGCTCTGTTCCCTCCTCTGGAAAAAATAAATATTTGTTATAATTTACAAATGTACTCAAACATGCTTTTAAATGGAAGTAGCCATAGCCATAACAAGATTTTATGAGTTTTTCTAGGCGTAGATTGTACTTACTCACCTCTCATGACGTCTGTAGGAATTTGCTGACAAACTAATGAGTGCATCCCATTCCTCTCTCTTTCCTTGTCATAGCTGTGTATGCTGCCATTATGGGATTGCTGGAGGTAGCACACACACTTCACGGAATAGTTTATGCTGTATCTGATACATCATTCCAAGATAAAAAAAGTAAAGTACTCTTTGAAACATCTACTAATCTCTGGCAAAATGTTACATTCCCAAAATCTGAACAGTGTATTTTTTCAATTGCTGGTGAGATTTGCATGTGCCAAAAACCTGTTGCTACTTTTGATCAGCTGTTTTCGCTGATGGTTTTGGACATGAAATTGCACATACAGTTTCCTTAGTATAAAATATATATTTATTTCGGGGCAAACATCTGAAAGTAATTTTTCCTCTGTAATTAATCTATTCTGCAAGGTACACTGTAGTGCAATTCTATTTCAGCAAATGATGACACAGCACTTTTAATTTGCGGGGTGGGACAGGGAAAGACATGCATTTTTATCCTACTGAAATTGCTTACTTGCAAAGAAAATGTTTGGAGTCTGGGACAATGGATCACATTGTTCTTGTACCCTTTTCATAAACCACTTGCTAGCAGATGCTATTCATCAACAGAAATTTGGGGATATTTAAGTAAAACATGGCAGTGAGAGAGACAAGTTATATGTTTATGTAGGATTTCCATGTGCCTCCTTTAAAAAGCCCTCAAAATATGCATAGATTTCAAGCTGTGAAAAAGAGAGTTGCATGGTCATTAGATTTGGGACTTGGAATTCTGATTTAGAGATTTTTTAAAATGTCTTTAAGGATAATACCAAATCGTCGAGTGGTGTTTAAATCACACATGTCAGCTATGAAAGACATAAATCTCGGACTGGTTTGTCTTGACAAAAACTCTGTGTTCTCTACTCAGATCCACTTAGTAATAAATTGCACACTGCAATTTCATTCAAGAAGCAACCAGAGAGAGAGTAAAATCCTGAAGGTTTTATACTCACCCATTAATTGGTAATAATGTGCTAACTTTCAGATATAGCACCCCTGTAGTTCTTATATCTGGGGACTGTATTTGATTTTTTTAATTCCATCTTCTTTAAATGTCAGTGGACGTGAGTGTCATATCCAATTTCTGCCTGGAACCACTTTCTCTTATAAAAATACTAACAGACTTGGTTTTATTTCCTCTAATCCCTGTGCAAAGATGTTGAGGAGGATTAGGTTATTCTTGGGTGAAATATCATTTTATTGTATTTTTAGAAATTTTATTATATAAAAATCTTTCATGAGCTACCTGACTTAAACAGCATGACTGTAAAAACTTTCTAAGTATGCTCAGGAACAGGGTTTGTTTTTTTTTTTTTGTAAATCCTCTTGAGAGGTCACATTTTCTCTGTGCCTGAAGTGAGCCTGAAGGACTTTTAGCTTGTGGTCTATACTGTGTTTGCAGCGCTTTCAAAATATAAGACTTAATGGGTTAGTGGGTTCTGTGCTAAATGCCTTTTTAGTATAAAATTTTCATTGCACTTAAATCCTTGAGAGTTCTGCCATTCCCATAGTTTGTTTGTGGAATTAGAGGTATGGTTGCACCCGTTCTGATGCATGAGAGTTCTCTAGGGTCAAAGAATGACAAAAACAATTTGGCAACATTTGGTCCCCTCATGATCTCAAATGCTTGAAAATTGTCTTAATTGTTCTTTGTATTTGCATTACTCCTTCTAGTACGTGCCTGTGAAAGACAGAGTTAACAAACAAAGTTATCTAGTTTGCTGAGGGAATGTAGACACATTTTTTATTTAATATTCCACTTAGATTTAGAGATAAGATCAAAATGGGGGTTTTTAGATTATTTCCACAAGGACCTTGTTAATTTGGCTCTTTCATGAAGAATATTTTCCTGCACTTCCCTTTTTGACAAGACAGAATATTTTTATTTGAATTTATGTTCCACTTATAGGGAAAATGGTGTATTCAGTAGTATGATTATATATGAAAAAATTACAAATTATATATAATAAAGATACACTGAAAGGAGAATTCTTATGCAATATATGTGAAATCAAAACAAGAAGTTTAATTGTGGAGCATTTCTTAATGAATGTGATATGTCTGTGCTTTGAAAAGATAGGAATTGATGTAACCAGTTGTATAAAGAAAAGAAAGAAGTATCTCCTCCTTTTTATGGAGATACACCACAATTCTGAGTGACAAAGTGAAGGAGGTATTTTGAGCTCATTGATTAAAGGCTAGTATAAAAGCCAAGGAAAATGAAGGAAATCTACCACTCAGGTGTACTCTTGAAAGCAGCAAAATAGGATTCTTGCTTCTGTAAGAGATGAGATTGCTGGAAATGCAGTACAAGAGCTCTCCAAGGGAGACCTTCACACTGGCCATTTCAAAGAGTAGCCATTCCTGAGGAAATTATCCAAGAAACTAACCATATGGCCAGTCTGGGCCATGGGAAAAAATAGTAGTAAAGCAGCAGGATGCAGTTGGACTATATATTGTTTGACTCAGAACAGGTGCTTTCGCATTACATTTAGGACCTGTCCAAGAACTGATAATTGAATAGCAAAGGTAAGGTCAGAATTTGATAGCAGCACTGAATGTGTCTCATTTTGGAAAGGCAAGCCCATAGGGTAGCATTTTCCTAGAGGATATCCTGGAACTTAACCTCTGAATAGACGAAGGTTGTTCTGCTTTGTGTCTATTTGGCTCTCTATCAACTAAAAAAGCCCCTCCCCCCAATTTACATTTCTCTTTTCACTCCCCTATTATCTCCACAATTCTGTTTTATTTTCTCATTGCTCTTGTTTGTGCTCTTTTTTGCTTAGTCTTGGAGTCTCTTTGGCTTTAGGTATTAAGTCAATCAACCGAAAGGGGACAAGTCCAGTAACATTCCGTGTTTTCATGCCTTGCTTTTCCAAACAGGCTGGTTCAGATTTCTGAATCTGTTGATCAGAGCAACCAAGCAGAATCTTCTATCAGGATACAAGTCCATCATAATAGAATGCATTTGTCCTCACTTCCATCTAAACTTCTGCAAAATAGTTGTTTTGACTCTGCACTGTGTGAAGTGTGTAAAGATGATCATTTAGTCTGAATTGAACAACTGCATTTTGTAAGCCAGTAGTGTGTACACATACTACAAGATCAGCGTCTCTAAGCATTCCAGCTTGTGTTAATCTAATAATACAAGTTGGTTTTTATCTGTCACAAATCTCATGCTCTAGGAAGATACCAACTGAATTGGCCCAGGTTCCTTTAGAATATCACCAAGAGCCTTCAGGTCAGTGGAAACATCTGTTGGAATTTCATGCTAACTTTGCTACTTGACTATGACTATGTGTTTCCTGTTGATTCTGCTCACAATTGTGTGCCAAAAAATGCCATTTAATCTTCGGTTCAGCACTTCTGCAATCTGCTGTTGGTGACAGTCAGCTGCACTCAATTCACTGCAGTGCTCCTCTTTTACTTCACGTGCCATTCCAATTTAAGAAGATACACCTGTTGCTACCCATTCTTCTTTTTTTTTTTTTAAATGAGTGTAATACTCATCTTGTGTTGATCACATTTTCCAGAAATGACAGGATGTCTGAGATTCTCATGAACTTTCCTTTTAGCATTCCCCAGTTTTCACATCATCTGATTTGCATTGCTGATTCTTTCTTGATGTTGAACCACATTCCACTAAAATTTCCTCCCTCAGATATTTGATTCTTCAACTAAGTCAGAATTACTCATATTCCTTATTGAATGATATTAAACACAGTAATAAGGAAATGTATGTAGCAATCATAATTGGTGTTAGATGGCCTGTGTTACTGCAGATGGCCTCTACAGGTTTGAAGGGTTTACAGGAAATATTTTATTCCTTTACAGTGTCCTTGAGTGCCCTACCTCCCCCCTTACTGCTATGTCTTCTCATTTATTTTCCTTAAAATCTGTTCCTTTTCCATTTCTCCATTTCCTGTGTGGTGATCTTTTCCAATTTCAGTGATGTTGGCCTCTTCATTTCAACCTTCCCAGTTTTACCCCCAGCCTATGCTTTCTATAAAGACCTGGCTAAGGGGTTAACTGTTTTCAAGGGCCTCACAGTTCTTTATTCAGTGTATTTATTGTTTTGCATATTTTTCTGCTTTGAACCACTCTCTCTAGCATTTGGTCACTCCCTGTAATGACTTTTTTTCTCACCCACAGTGAAACCTTTGAAGCTGTATGTGGAAAAGTAAACTCTTTCTACCTTAAGATGTAATTTCATTCAACTTCTTTTTATTGCTGTCCCCAAAGGTGGGATTTAGAGAGCTTTAACACAGTGGTGTGTTGTAATGCTGCCTATTGTAATACATAATACACTTTATTAAATATATATGATACAGTTCCTTATAAATGTACCTAGAAAGTGACACAAATGGAACAACAGAGCACCATGACCTCCTCCTCAAAGTTGTTAATGCCGTTCATAAAAGAAATCCGTATGCAGTACTACAGAGCTCTCATGCCTTGAAAACCATGCTGAAAACAAAACTGAATACTTGTTATACTGCAAAAGTTTAAATCAAATTGCCTACAGAAGCTCCTTTGGGTGCCCACATTTGGGTTTGATACAGCTGGAGCAGCACCTGTGTGTTTTTCAGTGCAGGCTCTGTAATGCAGCTGTTGTTGTTTCTTCTCCCCTGAGTTCCAATGTGCAGGCAGAGAGGCCTCACCAGCCTTGCAGAGGGTAGAAAATGCTCCAAGAAAGGCAGCTGCCCGGGACTTCCATGAAATGCAATTGTCTGGGAAGATCAGCAGATAAACGGAAAGCAACTTCTTTCCCACAGATTCTGAAGGCCATTCATGTCAGACCTGTGGTCAAAAAGCTAACGTTGCTTTTGTCTTACCACTCTATCACTGCAGTCATAGAGAGGTCCAAGTAAGCTATTAATAAAAAATAAAATACAATAAATAAATAAATAAATGAGAAGCTAAGGCTTGATCTGGGGTGATTTTTTCCCTCTTTAGAATCAAAATAGCTGAGGAAGTCAAACAAAATTAGTCCAAAAACCAAGGGCCAAAAGTAAGGAATTAATCAATTTTCCTGACTAGCAACACATTATGCATCACCAAGAACAAAACAGAAGCAATGAGAAAAGGTCTAATGATGCAGCTTATAAATTGCAGATGGCCTGTTTGTGAGACATAAAAATCGATTATAGTCTATAAAGATTATAATGGTCTCGCTGAAGGCTTGGAAACACTGTCTGTCGTTAGAATTCATGAGGGGAGATATTAGCCTTTCCCTCAGCAAAGATTTTATGTTCACCATTTGACAATGTGGAGGCCAGGTAGCCTAGCTCAGTCTGTAAGCAATTCCAACATGAGGTGGAGCTCAAGGAAACTGAGGAGCTTCTTCTGACAGAAATTCCATTGCCTGTAACAGCACTTCACCTAACACTTCCCATGGAAGCACAGTATTTTCTTTTGTTTTCACTTTTATCATTGCCAAAGACAGAATGAAGAGAATGATCTGTCCCCTAGCACTGAATACATCATAAAAACACAGGCTAAACTCTATTTCTAACCTGAGGTAATTATGGAGAGAGATTGTCAAGGTCTTCCAGCATCAGCTAAGGAAGAGAGGAAGCATGGCAGTGCATTGCATGCCTGAGCTCAGGAGAGAGGGAACACGTTTATCCTTTTAACATTTGATCTCCTTTATTTTAACCTTTAATTACATCAGTGACTCTTTGTATGAGAGGGGAATTGGAGTCTATTCTGAGCTGTGAATACTAAAACCTGTTTCTCTATAGGGATAAATAATTTATACATTCTTGCAATCCAGCAATTTAATGAGCCCTTATGCATGAAAACAAATTTATAGCTCTTTGTAGCTGCTGAGGAGCTATTCAGTAAAAAAATCTGGGGTGAAAACAGGCAGAAGTTGTGTGCAGCTTCTGGGATCTCACTTAAATTTTAAAAAAATCGTGATGCTGTGACAATTGTCTTCAGAGTAGTTAAATTACTGTTTGACTGCTTTGAAGATCTGGAGCCATCAACTATGTGTTTAGTCTGTGGTTATCTAATGCTGGATCCTATATAATACAGGCCAAAAAATTCTATATAGCAATTTCTTAAGGAAAGGAAATCCAAAGGAAATTAACTAACGTATAAGTCCAAGAATTTAAAGGTGAAACGAGAATCAACCTACAGGAAAATGTGGTCTGCAGACAAAGAAAACAACATTTTCCATTCACATCTTTTGCACTATCTCTAGATGGTCCCTACTAGTGTACTATACTAATAAAAAATCCACTTCAAATAGCATTAAGTTTTCTTTAATTTTGAAGTACAAACTTATTACAATATGCCTGCTGATTAAAATATGCTTACACATAGCTAAGCTCAATTTTTTTTTAATGAAGTGATTCATCATTAGAATATTATTAAGAATTTTAATGAAATACTCCCACGGAAACATGTCAGTTGCAAGAAATATTTCATCAGAGATAATCTTCATCTTAGTTTAGAAAGGGAGAGCTGTATCCCTGCAGCATCAATAGTTTAGTGGCTAGGGCATTTATCTCCAGTGCTTGGTTTTTTGAATAAATTAAATATATATGTGTGTGTGTGTGTATGTGTACATATATATATATATATATATATATATATATACAAATATAAAATTCTCTTTAGAATAAATTTTACCTAAGTGGGCAAGTGCATCTCCTATCAACACATAAAAACATGAACATGTACAAAGATGAAAGGGATCTATTTTTCTTCTGGGTGAAAGCAAGCTGTAAAAGCCTTTACATTTTTTGCTTGAAATCAAGTTGAAGTCAGCTCCAGTTGCAGAATATTGGAGACAAGATCCTTTAAAACTTAGTGTATTATTGGACATGTTCTTCTGACAAAGTCATATGCAAGGCATTTGGACTTCATATTTGTGAGGATGTCTTTTCCCAGAACTAGACCTATCAAGGTGCCTGAGGTGACCTGTCTCTCCCAAAGATGATGATTTTTCGATGGGCAGACAGCACCATATAGTGTGTATACAGGCTGCAAGCCTTGTCTCCATCCCTCAGAGTCCTTGCAGATTAATTCGCAGTAATGCTTTAACTCCCAATTTCCATGTAGTCATAAAACAAGAAAAGAAAGAAAGAAAGAAACAAACAAACAAACAGGAAAAAAAAACAGAAAGCATCAAAGAGTTGGTAGCCTCCTGTGTAAGTTTGTTTTGAAAATAATTTATATATGTCTTAACCTTACGCAATAAGTATGTTTAAGCCAGTGTCTTTATAAATTAATGTCAGGATGTTTTCGAAATCACTTGTGTTGAAGAGAAAACTCCACAAGGGATATGGCCTAAGTCCTGTTACCTATCAAATAATGATTATCATTTACCATTTATGATTTGCACTGAAAGACAAGATTTGAATAAATCATACATAAATATGTGTCACATTTTTGTGTGGAACTACTGAAGTTTCAAAATCAGTTGATCCTAAAAAGATCTTTATGCCAATTAAAAAAAAAAAAATTACATGACATCTGTTAAATTGAAATGTATGGAAGCTACTGGCAAGTAAAAAAGGTAGCCTTCTCATGTATCTGTCAGAAAGCAGAAAAGAAACTTCCTTCCCTTCTTCAGGACATCTATATTGATATTAAGATATGAAATGGCTGCCTTGTTTCAGCTGAGTTACTTGAATGAGGGATATAGTGCCCAAATGGGCTGGTCCTTCACAGTCTCTCTGGGAGCCAACAGGGATTAAAGAAACAAGAACCTTATTGACCATTTAGCGTATAAGCCTGGAGCTCTAAGTTATATTACCTAAAGATGGCACAGCCATTAGTATGTCATTGCATTCATTAGTTTTTCTGACCACTTTGGGACTGCTGCTTGCTCACCTGCAGAGGAGAATTGGTTATTCCTTGCTTTTAAAAGTATTACATACGCAGGTTTTCATTTTTAATTTATGTAATGTAGTTAAAGGGACACTCAGATGTCTACAGCATCGGAATGAGTTAGTGGTTAATCTTGTTATGTTAGAAAGAATTTAGTATATTTATGGCATTTTTAAAGATTTTTTTATAGCCACATTGGCTTAGGCTCTAACAATTTGCGTTCCACAACATTTTCCAACTGAATAACTTGAGACAGAAATCTCCCCAAAACCAAAATGTAATATACCAGTTATTTTTCCTTTAAATTAACACAGAATTCTTTCTGTCATAGCAGAGCATTTATTGTGCTAAATCTTTTGTTTAGACAAATACCTGAAAGATGCCAAAGTAGAAAAAGGAAGAGTGTAGTGCATGACCACTGCTATTGTTAGACTACAGAACTATTAATCCATGGCCTCAACATCAGCATGCCTTGAATGAAGATGCCACTTAAGAAAATAACAGTGTTTTAGGGCTCTACTGAAAGATTTGATATTTAATTGTGTTTCTTGATCCAAAAGCATAAACAACATAACAAGCATGTGAAATCTCCATATTCTAATGATAATGGTTAGCTTTAGTTCTCTGTCTAGACCTCCTAAATGGTGCTAAGTGAATTAATGAATGCAAGGATGAGAAGTGATTCAAGCACTCCATCCTCAATATTAATTTTTTTAGATGCCAGCAGAAGTTGTATAACCAATAAAGGAAGAAGTGCCTAGGCATATTCTCACACCTTTATACTTTGACAGCCCAGAAGTGTTAGGAGGAGAGGGGCAAGTGGGTACAGTGCCTTAACAGAGAGGAAGGCAGACAAAATGGCATTTCTCTGTAATGTGGCTGCTAATTTCAATGCCGCCTTTTTATTACTGATTATATCCTTTGAAAATGGAACAAAATAATGAATTATTTATGGAGAGATTAGGGATGTCATTCTCACAGAGAACTATTTTATGAGAAAATAAATTCAATGCCAGACATCTGTAAGGCAAAAAAACCAAAAGTTCACTTAATAAAGTTATTTTTTTTCAGTGATGTTAAATGGCACCCAAAGAAAGAGAAGAGCTCCACTATTCACATGAAAATTCCACATCCTTCATTTTGAGCACAAGCATATTTGTGTTTATCTTATTTCATCGTAGTTTCACACTGTATGTGGAAAAAGAGGCATAAGGATGCAAATGTGGATGAGAACAAAAGTGGGAGAAGAGCAGAATGAGTTTAAGAACACAGCAGAAATATTCAAAAAAGTAATACCAGGAAAGACAAAAAACAGGAGTTCCATATACCTAGAGAGCAAGAATGTGAAAGGAGAATTGTAAGATGATGGAAGAAAAGGTATGGACTTGTATGCTAAAGAAGCTACAAAAAGAATGTAATAGAAGAGTACTAAAGCAGAACCATGTAAAATAGGGGAAAGTAATAAATAACATTACAAAAACAAGATTCTCTTCTGGATAAATAGAACTTGCTCCATTAAGTTCAGTTTCAGCTACACTTATTACTGACAGCCTGGTCTACAGTAGCAATTTCCCTGTGGTAATTAAAACAAAAATTATTGACCTGAAGTAGTTATAGCTGAGCTTTTTGCATCTCTGCAGTATCTAGAATGGGCCTGGCTTAGTGCTGTATGTCTTCCCACAAGATGCATTAATATTATCCTTAAATTAAAGTAGTCCCACAAGCCTGCGCTTCCACGAGCACAGACTTCCCTAGGAAGCAGCATGCTTAGCAACACTGGTATCCATGGCAGTATCTACCACGTACGAGTCTAAATNGGAGCAGCACTTGTGTGTTTTTCAGTGCAGGCTCTGTAATGCAGCTGTTGTTGTTTCTTCTCCCCTGAGTTCCAATGTGCAGGCAGAGAGGCCTCACCAGCCTTGCAGAGGGTAGAAAATGCTCCAAGAAAGGCAGCTGCCCGGGACTTCCATGAAATGCAATTGTCTGGGAAGATCAGCAGATAAACGGAAAGCAACTTCTTTCCCACAGATTCTGAAGGCCATTCATGTCAGACCTGTGGTCAAAAAGCTAACGTTGCTTTTGTCTTACCACTCTATCACTGCAGTCATAGAGAGGTCCAAGTAAGCTATTAATAAAAAATAAAATACAATAAATAAATAAATAAATGAGAAGCTAAGGCTTGATCTGGGGTGATTTTTTCCCTCTTTAGAATCAAAATAGCTGAGGAAGTCAAACAAAATTAGTCCAAAAACCAAGGGCCAAAAGTAAGGAATTAATCAATTTTCCTGACTAGCAACACATTATGCATCACCAAGAACAAAACAGAAGCAATGAGAAAAGGTCTAATGATGCAGCTTATAAATTGCAGATGGCCTGTTTGTGAGACATAAAAATCGATTATAGTCTATAAAGATTATAATGGTCTCGCTGAAGGCTTGGAAACACTGTCTGTCGTTAGAATTCATGAGGGGAGATATTAGCCTTTCCCTCAGCAAAGATTTTATGTTCACCATTTGACAATGTGGAGGCCAGGTAGCCTAGCTCAGTCTGTAAGCAATTCCAACATGAGGTGGAGCTCAAGGAAACTGAGGAGCTTCTTCTGACAGAAATTCCATTGCCTGTAACAGCACTTCACCTAACACTTCCCATGGAAGCACAGTATTTTCTTTTGTTTTCACTTTTATCATTGCCAAAGACAGAATGAAGAGAATGATCTGTCCCCTAGCACTGAATACATCATAAAAACACAGGCTAAACTCTATTTCTAACCTGAGGTAATTATGGAGAGAGATTGTCAAGGTCTTCCAGCATCAGCTAAGGAAGAGAGGAAGCATGGCAGTGCATTGCATGCCTGAGCTCAGGAGAGAGGGAACACGTTTATCCTTTTAACATTTGATCTCCTTTATTTTAACCTTTAATTACATCAGTGACTCTTTGTATGAGAGGGGAATTGGAGTCTATTCTGAGCTGTGAATACTAAAACCTGTTTCTCTATAGGGATAAATAATTTATACATTCTTGCAATCCAGCAATTTAATGAGCCCTTATGCATGAAAACAAATTTATAGCTCTTTGTAGCTGCTGAGGAGCTATTCAGTAAAAAAATCTGGGGTGAAAACAGGCAGAAGTTGTGTGCAGCTTCTGGGATCTCACTTAAATTTTAAAAAAATCGTGATGCTGTGACAATTGTCTTCAGAGTAGTTAAATTACTGTTTGACTGCTTTGAAGATCTGGAGCCATCAACTATGTGTTTAGTCTGTGGTTATCTAATGCTGGATCCTATATAATACAGGCCAAAAAATTCTATATAGCAATTTCTTAAGGAAAGGAAATCCAAAGGAAATTAACTAACGTATAAGTCCAAGAATTTAAAGGTGAAACGAGAATCAACCTACAGGAAAATGTGGTCTGCAGACAAAGAAAACAACATTTTCCATTCACATCTTTTGCACTATCTCTAGATGGTCCCTACTAGTGTACTATACTAATAAAAAATCCACTTCAAATAGCATTAAGTTTTCTTTAATTTTGAAGTACAAACTTATTACAATATGCCTGCTGATTAAAATATGCTTACACATAGCTAAGCTCAATTTTTTTTTAATGAAGTGATTCATCATTAGAATATTATTAAGAATTTTAATGAAATACTCCCACGGAAACATGTCAGTTGCAAGAAATATTTCATCAGAGATAATCTTCATCTTAGTTTAGAAAGGGAGAGCTGTATCCCTGCAGCATCAATAGTTTAGTGGCTAGGGCATTTATCTCCAGTGCTTGGTTTTTTGAATAAATTAAATATATATGTGTGTGTGTGTGTATGTGTACATATATATAGATATATATATAGATAATTTGAAACAATACATTATTTATGATTGGAAATACCACACTGGAATACATCAAAGCAAGACTTCAAAACTACATCAGTGGATTTTTTAGCTAATCTTTGCTGAGAGGATGATGTCAGAGGCAAAGGTGTATCATACCAGAAGACAGCGGACAAGACTGCTTGTGTGAGAGGAGGTAAATTTAATTCTTTTCATCTCCTTTTGCTCAGTGCTTATGTCTGCTGCTTATTAATGTAAAACACACAGTTCCATGCTTATTGTAGAAAAATATTTTTCGCTCCAAAACCATTTTTTTCTGTCATAAGAGGCACCAGCCCAGTTCCCCAATGTTTTTCTGGTTTTGATTTTCTAAAGTTTTTGGAATTCCAGATGTAAATTGTTGATAGTAAAGATGACACCTAAAAGTAATGCATAAAATTATTGCTAAAATTATTGTCTTGTGGCTTCTTCTGAAAGTACTTCTTGCCTGGTACAAATGCATGGTTCACCTCAAAGAGCCTTTAGCTCAGAGTCAGCTCTTCAGATGGTGTAACTATTTGTTCATAGAGAACAAATAACTGCCAAAAGTAAACCGGAGGAAGGCTTTTTCAAGGAGACATGGGAAAGCAGGGGTGATATGGTATGTTTGATATAGTCGTTGGTATGATGCTCCTGAACTGACAGGGGATGATGTTCCCCCAAAGGAGCCAGTGCTGGCCCCGTGCAGGTGTGAGGGGAGCACTGCTGGGCCTGTGAGATCTGCTTAATCTGAGTGTGGAGCTCCTAATTGCTCACAAAGGAACCCAAGGTTACTTTTTGTATTATATTTTTTTTCTTTGATCAGCTCTTCNTTAAATTAACACAGAATTCTTTCTGTCATAGCAGAGCATTTATTGTGCTAAATCTTTTGTTTAGACAAATACCTGAAAGATGCCAAAGTAGAAAAAGGAAGAGTGTAGTGCATGACCACTGCTATTGTTAGACTACAGAACTATTAATCCATGGCCTCAACATCAGCATGCCTTGAATGAAGATGCCACTTAAGAAAATAACAGTGTTTTAGGGCTCTACTGAAAGATTTGATATTTAATTGTGTTTCTTGATCAAAAAGCATAAACAACATAACAAGCATGTGAAATCTCCATATTCTAATGATAATGGTTAGCTTTAGTTCTCTGTCTAGACCTCCTAAATGGTGCTAAGTGAATTAATGAATGCAAGGATGAGAAGTGATTCAAGCACTCCATCCTCAATATTAATTTTTTTAGATGCCAGCAGAAGTTGTATAACCAATAAAGGAAGAAGTGCCTAGGCATATTCTCACACCTTTATACTTTGACAGCCCAGAAGTGTTAGGAGGAGAGGGGCAAGTGGGTACAGTGCCTTAACAGAGAGGAAGGCAGACAAAATGGCATTTCTCTGTAATGTGGCTGCTAATTTCAATGCCGCCTTTTTATTACTGATTATATCCTTTGAAAATGGAACAAAATAATGAATTATTTATGGAGAGATTAGGGATGTCATTCTCACAGAGAACTATTTTATGAGAAAATAAATTCAATGCCAGACATCTGTAAGGCAAAAAACCCAAAAGTTCACTTAATAAAGTTATTTTTTTTCAGTGATGTTAAATGGCACCCAAAGAAAGAGAAGAGCTCCACTATTCACATGAAAATTCCACATCCTTCATTTTGAGCACAAGCATATTTGTGTTTATCTTATTTCATCGTAGTTTCACACTGTATGTGGAAAAAGAGGCATAAGGATGCAAATGTGGATGAGAACAAAAGTGGGAGAAGAGCAGAATGAGTTTAAGAACACAGCAGAAATATTCAAAAAAGTAATACCAGGAAAGACAAAAAACAGGAGTTCCATATACCTAGAGAGCAAGAATGTGAAAGGAGAATTGTAAGATGATGGAAGAAAAGGTATGGACTTGTATGCTAAAGAAGCTACAAAAAGAATGTAATAGAAGAGTACTAAAGCAGAACCATGTAAAATAGGGGAAAGTAATAAATAACATTACAAAAACAAGATTCTCTTCTGGATAAATAGAACTTGCTCCATTAAGTTCAGTTTCAGCTACACTTATTACTGACAGCCTGGTCTACAGTAGCAATTTCCCTGTGGTAATTAAAACAAAAATTATTGACCTGAAGTAGTTATAGCTGAGCTTTTTGCATCTCTGCAGTATCTAGGATGGGCCTGGCTTAGTGCTGTATGTCTTCCCACAAGATGCATTAATATTATCCTTAAATTAAAGTAGTCCCACAAGCCTGCGCTTCCATGAGCACAGACTTCCCTAGGAAGCAGCATGCTTAGCAACACTGGTATCCATGGCAGTATCTACCACGTACGAGTCTAAATGTGGAAGCTCTTTCCTCTTTCACAGTTTTTTATGTCACTACGATCACGCTGCCTGCCATCAGCCCCAGCCCTCATTCACAAGCTGGAGTCGGAACACGTTCAGACGCGCAGGAGACACGGTGTGACGGCTGCACTTCCCCTCTGCAGAGCCCCTGATGCCCGGGCTGCTCTTTCAGGATTCTCAGGTCAGCCGTGGGAATGGCTTGGTGGCAGGCACTGCCCCAAACTGAAGTTCCCAGGCACCAAATGGCAAGACCACATTATAGTCTGAACTTGGATTAACCTGAGTGCAGTGCTGTCAAATGTGAAGCACTTTGAAGCCCCTTGCCATAAAAAAAAAAAAAAAAAAAAAAATTAAAAAAAGAAA
>VZTH01011692.1:993896-1060975 GCA_013397815.1 Aleadryas rufinucha
AAAAAAAAAAAAAAAAGAGAAAACTTTTCAAACCCTGTGGCGGAAAACTGTGCACCGTCTTTACCACAACCAGCCAGCAGTGTTTTGGGGGTGTAACTGCACCTCGTCTGCCTGCAGGGTGGGGGTATAATCTCCAGGTGCATTTTGACCAGTTCTGCACTAGATGACGGCTGACTGAAGCTACTGTACATTGCAGAGCCTTTCTAGGAGCATGGGGGAGCCTTTCCATCCTCAGGAAAGGCTCAGAGCAGCCATGAGGGCTGGATGCTGCAGCCGCTCCACATCCCGGAGTTCTCCAGCATCCGCAGCCTGTCCGTGAGGCTGTCAGCGTGTGGTGCTCCCCGGTGCGGGCTGTTTAGGTAGTACTTAGAAAGACAAAAATGAAATCACTGCTTTATACAAACGAAAATGTATTTTACTTTTAAAATGAGAATATTCTCAAGTCTTTGTGTCTCAGTCCTTTTTCTCTTCCGTTGGGCTGGGCTCCGGCTCCTTTCCACTTGGCTTTGGCTTTTGATTCTTCTCCTGCCCCGTCTGTCCCTCAGCAGCTGTGCCCACCGAAGCCTGTGTTTGCAGCTTTGCCATCCCGTCCACCCCACTGTTTCCCCGTGTTCCCAGGACTCTGTTTTGGCTGCCGATGCCTCTGCCCCGGCCGCAGCAGCTGCCTGGCTCTGCCCGCGGAGCCTCTGCCTCCTGCGGAACGGTGCGTCCCTTTTCTTCCCAGGACTCTGCCCTCCGCCCTGGCCCGGAGCCGGGGTGCTTTCTCCTTTCCCCCTCCGCCTGCGGCTCCTTCCCTGACCTCGCCTCATCCTCAGCAGCTGTTGCCTTCACCCCGCTGCGAGTTTGGCTCCAGACCCTCTCCCCACCCCGGCCAGACCCTGCTTGGGTCCTCATCCCCCTTCCCAGACCCCAGCAGCTTTCCCAGCCAGCTTCCAGCAGCTGTTCCCGGGCACCTGCCTCTGCGCAGCTCTGAGCCTCCCTCCCCTTCTCCGGGACCACAGCAGCTGTTGTTCCCTTTCGTCACCTCCAGCTCCTGGCCCCTCTCCCCACCTTTCCCTTCTGGTGCTGCCAGCCGGAATGCCGGAGCTGGGTCATGGTGTCGTCTGATTTCCTCACATCACACTTCATCACATCACAGTGGTGCCAGGATGGCGAGCAGGAGAACATGGGCCGCGGCAGAAGTGCTGCTAAAGAGGAGACCTGTGGGACCCACAGGAAAATCCCTAATGTGCCGTGGACAGCCTGGCCCTCGAGAATAGTGAAAACAGAGGCACAGTGCCCACATGGTGAAAAGAGCAGCCAGGACAGCTGTGGGATAAGTCAGGGCTCCCTGCAATTGCTCCTCAGCAGGCAGGACCTTCTCACGGTGTATAAATGGAAACCTGGGAAACACGAATTGCTGTCCCAGTTTTGGGCAGGAAAGAGGCTTGCAGCAGCTGCCTGTGCTGCTGTGATGCCTGTGGTGTGTGGAGAGTGGAGTGGCTGTGTGTGCACAGGCGTGGATGCTGCAGTGGGCTTTAATATTCTGTCTCACACTGAGCAAACTGCTCATTATAGGCCAAGGGACTGGGCTGTGAGAGAGTTGCCATACTGAAGAGACTTCCAGCAGCTCCCATGAACAAGACAACATTTAAAGAGAGCAGCAGTCTCCTTTTCTGACTCACTTGTTTACCTAGAGAGCTGTGTTGTGTTATTGTACCACCATAAGCTGTAAAAAAGGGTGATGTGATCAGGGTGCTGTTGGGGTACAGAACTGTACCTCAGTGTTCAGGGATGTCCTGACAGAAGCCCTGATGATGGTAGCAGCCTTGCACAGCTTCTGTCCTTCTCCCTCTGCTGCCCCAGGCACACCCTGTGATGGAGGAACCAGGAGTTCAACCTGCCTGGCAGTTCACTCAGGTCCCCACTTCCTAAAGTGACATCAAAATGCAAATAAAGGAGTCTGGAGTGGTCTAGCAGTTAAATGTCTCAGACCTTCAGAAACTTCACCTTAATTTTGTTTTTTTTTTTTTAATCTTCAAGAAGCACCACTCCATTTTCCTCTCATGTCTAGCAGCAGCAAACCACCTGGACATCCCTTGGTACTGCCTCAGTCTAGTCCATCTGCTAAAACCCAAAACTCTTCCCTCCACAGCCAGATGAGTGTAGGTTATTTATTTTGGAGCCACAGGTTGAACTGCCATAGAAATGTTGCTGGAAAGAGAAATACCTATCTTGAATATAAAAAAAAAAAAAGATAAAAGAGGAAAATAAATTAATAGGAATAAGAGTGAAGGAACATGAGTGGATCCAGGCCATGACTGGGTGTAAATTGCAAAGGGGAGGAAGGTGAGGAGGAAGATGAGGGACTCTGAAGATCAGGAAGAGCTCAGATGTTTGTTGTGGGACAGTTTGGAGGTCCAAGCAGTAGTGGTAGGATGGTTTCAATCACTGTCTTTTTGAAGAACATTAACTGAGGGGGGTTTCCAATGTTGCTGAGCAATGTTGCTGAAGTTGGTTCAACTTCCTGCTTTCCAGTGAGGTGGGATATGAACTGATGAGAGGCTTCTGCTTCAACTTCATCCAGATAGGAAACAGTTTCTCACATCATGAAGCATTCAAGAGCTAAATCAGCACATAATGAATGGTTACGTGTGGGGGACTCCCTGCAAATACTCAAGCTAGTTCTGATTTAAAATGCTAATTTCGGTGTCAGTGGTGCCTGATTTAAATCAGTGAAAGATCTGATCCTATCTCTAAAAGGAATGAGAAGTAAAAATGCATGATAGAGCATTCATGCATTTTTCTATACTTGGCTGTATTGGTGGGGGGACAGTATTATGGTTTGTGTTGGGTTTTTTTCTGTGTGCATCTGCCTTTAATTAATTACTTAGTGGCTTCATTATCTGCTACTAGATGTACTCTGTAGGTGAGAAAAAGCCCTGCACTTATATGCAGACCCATGTTTGTCATTCTGAAAAGCAAAATCCTTCAGAAAATGCCATCTGATTCTGCTGCAATGCAGTGACTGGCTGGGGTTAAAAGCCTTGCGCACAATTCCTGCTAGCTGGTCATTAATCTCCAGGAAAAGCCCCATGTCTTAATTGCTATTGTATAATTAGTAACCTCTTCCATCTAACCAGTGTTAAGCTGAAATTGTAATGTGCCAAGTCACCATCAATCTCTCTAAATGAGGATCTGAAAGTACTGCTCGAAACAGTGTGTGACAGTGAAATTATTATTTTTTTGTAATATTCCTTTGAAAAATGCTAAGACCAGCATCATCAGTGCTCTGTGGCCAACTCTGAAAATCCACAGAGCTGCCACAGATCACTGCAGCATAAGTGGCTAAACAAAGTAATCCCCAAAATTGAAAATGTAAAGATGAGCAAAGTCTGTCAGGCTTCTTATATAACTTATGTTGTAAAGGAGCCTAAAATACCAGCCAGAAACTACCTCTTGATTTAGAGAATATGGAGCTCAAAGTAAGAAAAGAAAGACTTTAATACAACTGTGAACCTCAGGGCAGCCAAATATAACTAAACTTGAAGAAATTGATGTAGTTTCCTTAATATCTATGGCCTGGGTATTTGAATGTTTGGTATTGGATTAATTGATAGCCCAGTATCAATGGTAAGTTGATTTAAGTGTCCCTGTGGTATTTAGTATCTGTGTCTGGAAAAGGTTTCTGTCCTGAGGAAGATATTCTGTAAAAATACCACTCAGTGGTAGAAACATTGAAATATTTGATTTCGATAATAGCAAATTGATTTCTATCAATAACTTTCAAAAATAATATTCTCAAAAATCTAAATTATCATGCAAAGCATGAGATGAAGACTGATGAAGATGAAGACTGTTTTAAAACTACTTTGGTTTTATTGGAAACTTTCATTTGAATGAACCTATACTTTCTGAGAAAAAAAAATTCTTCTCAACTTCCTTTTTCCCCAAAATAATGATCATTGAGCTAGTCAGATTCTTATCTTCAGAGTGGTTGTGAAAAGACTTTAGAAAACTGACAGAGCTAGGGTAGCTGCTAGGTTGAATAATCAGCCATAAATAACAGTGAAATTGTACACAGGAAATTCAGTGACTGTTTTCTTCTCACTGATGCAACTATAATTGGCAAAACAAAATTAATGCAAAAGAGAGCATCTGTTTTGCCTTAAGACAATCTCTTTCCTGGTGTGGTTTTCCAGGATTTTTGCTGGCGCATAAGACTATAGGATGAGGCCCAAAGAATTGGTATGTAGTGTAGTTTTGTGTTTGTGTAGTGGTGAATATCTAGTTGGAGACTGCTCTTCAAGCAGGGCTTCATTTTTCTGTTCCTTCTTTTCCTTCCTTCTTTCTTTTCCTGATTTTTGGCTGTGTTATATAGTTAAGATGATAGAGGAGTTTAAACAATAAAACAAAGGTTCTCGACTGTCTCTCTTTCTGGGAAGAGCTTGAAAAATTCAGGTGAATCCGCAAGAGATATTTAAATAGTTCCTCATTTTATTCAACTGGAATATCATATGGCATACTTAATGTGCTGTCAGTGGATTTTCATAAACATTCCTGTCCGAAATAGAGAGGTCAGAAGCTCTATCACCCTTATCAGAAACTTTTTTCTAGTTATTTCATTTTCTTCTTAGGTAATTCTCTAGACAGAAGCATCTGAATCTTTAGCACTCAGTAATTATTGAAACATAATTCCCCTTTTCTTCCATGCTTTGCAGAAGTTTCTTGGAGCTTAATGCAGGTTTTCCCTGTTCTTGCAGTCATTTCCATTATTCCACAGTATCCACTTTTTAATTATTATTTTATTTTGAGTTTTGCTTGTTCCCCATGGCCTTAAAAAAACTGAAGATTTTCATCATGCTTTAGGTTTGGAAAGGCACTTTTCTAACTAGTTCTACCAAGCATGATAAATTTCTACAGTTGCTTTCTCTATTCTCATCACCTTGAAAAACACATTTGATGAGCAACAGTGATAGAGACAAGTCCTAGGACAGCAGATAAATATGATATTAGAGAGAAAATATGATTTGTCTTTAAGTTCAAAATGTTGAGTTGAAATGTTGTTCCTATCATTTTAAATGACCCAAAAAACTAATGGAAAACCAGTCTGAAAAGAAGAGGCATTACAAAGAGGAAAAAAAAAAAAACAGAATGAAAAGGAGGGCTCTGGGTGCTGGTTCTTTCTGATGAAATTCCTTGAAATTATGTAATGTTTATTCTTCATTGCTTTGATTGTTCTTAGTCATTTCAGATGAGCCTAAACATCTGTTATGTAATAATTTAGGCAGTACAAATATAATGCAGATATGCATACAAAACCAAAATTTGGGCTTTTGCCTTACATCCATGTTATGGAGATTCATATGGGTATGGGAGTGTTTTACTTCTGCAAGCAAATTCAGAAGCTTTAGAAAAATTTTAGGAATTTCCTGACACATTATTACAGCAAAATGACAGAAAATGTGGAAAATCAGAAATAAAGAATGCATTTCCAGATATTTTTCCAATAAACAAATTATGTTTCTTCATGTATTGTAGCTGATTCACATCTTACAATTTTTTTCCAAAATTTTTATGTATGATCCTTTGAGTAAAACATAAGTGTTAATCAGGTTTTTGAGCTATTAGGAGAAATGTAATAGAGAAAAAGAGTCTTGAACAGTCATAAAAGTTTCAGAAGGGGATTCTGCAGTCATATTCCTTTTCTTTAGAGTAGTTTATTTAGTTAAAAATAGTCTTAATACAGCTGCTTATTTCACCTTGGAGACAGAAAATTGCAATGGTTGCTTCATAGCTAACCCACTTCTTTGAATCAATGTATTTAAGGAGGTGAAAACCACCAGCGGATGAGGGAAGCAGGGTTGAGAAAAAGGTGGCTGTGGATGAGAGCCTTATCAATAAGTTACTTGTGGAAGGGAGAAAGTAATTGATGATATGCACCTATTTGCTTAGCTTGTTTCCTCTTTGCCTTCTGGGTTTCTCCCTCCTTTATTATACTGAATGTTATTTGTGGATAAAATTTAAATTAGGAGATGTTAATGGTTGTTGCAGAGAAGAATTGGCTGCGTGGAGGAAAGCAAAGAATATCTTGGAGGGATAATAAAAAGGTAAACTGTTCCAATTTGTGGAAACAATAATTGGCAAGCAGGCTGGTGTTTGGTAGCACTGTTTTCAGAAAGACCTTTTCGGAAATGTTTCACTGCAAAGGTTAAGAAAAAAGGTGAAGTGCTACATAGTCCAGGCCTGCACCCTCTTCTGTATCTCATTCTGTCAGGTCTCAGAGAGTTTCACAGATCTGCCCATAAGAGCCATGGAGTACAAAGAAAGCAGTGAAGTCTGTCCTTGTATTCTCCTAAGTGTAGACCTTTTACCAAGATAACTTTGCTAAGTTATCAAAATTTGTGATGATAACCAAAGTTACAAATCGTCATCAGAGGAGCAAATATACAAAGAGACAAGTGTGAAGAGAGCAGTTTAGAGAAGCTTAAGAACTTCATGGCATTTAATATTCTTTGATGTACCATTTTCTTGCTATCCATTTTCCTCTCTTACCCAGAATATGGGAGAGGCCTGGAATTCACTACACAAATCATCATAATGTACTTAATTTGATTCATTCCTATTTACATTTATATTATGTCCAGAATCGTCCTTGTTATTTTCAAACATTAATATTCTTCAAAGAAATCTGTCCTGTCACAGTGAGTGACTGGCTGGGGTTAATGGCCCTTGGCACAGCTCCTCCTAGTTGGTCATTAGTCTTCAGGAAGTGTCCAGTGCCTTAATTGTTATTGCTTAATTAGCAGCCTCTTCTATCGAAGCAAGTGCCATATGACCTGAAATAGCAATGTACACAGCAACAGTCATTTTCTCTGAAATTTGAGCTGTGCCATAGGCAGCTCTTGTGCAAGTGAAACAAAGCATGGGAAGTACATATATATTCAAATAACGTGGATTATGCCACTAAAATAGCATTCTGCCGATACGATGATTGACAACTGTGTTTTCTTAGATTTCTGGGATGACATTAGTTTAAATCAGTGACTAACCAGAAGCCTAACTTTTAAAATGAGAAAGTCTGTGTTTGCCTTATTCCTCACACAAAATAGTGTTCCACATTTCTAATCAATGCTACCATTATATTTTCAGTCTGTCAGTGGTTAGCCACGGTTTTAATCACTGCAGAGTCTGTGCGAATGCACAAAAACAAACCCAGAGCACATTCCTACACCATTAAAGGGCATTTTTGCTTAGTTCCTGGGTCATGAGAATCTGTTCTCTGCACTATTGGCCATTCACTTCTCCCCTCTGTTGTGCTTTGTTTTGTTTTCCCATCCTTTGCCTACTTCCAAATTGCATGTTTTGATTGCAATCCCTTATAACAGTAATTAACTCTTCTAAGTGCATGTGCTGTACTTGCCCCACACTGGGATGTTACACGCTCCTGGTGTTCCACGAGTTACACACTCCTGGAATATTGTGTAGAGAGACAATGCAGCACAGTGATAAAGGAACTTTTAGAACTTGAAAGTAGACTTGAATCCTTCCAATGGACTTTATAAAAATATAGAGAAATTATTTATTTGTTGAATGTGGAATATAAATATGAATGGTTTGTTAATGTCTCAGTTTTCATTTTGTAAAATTTCATATTCCTTGCAGATAAAATCTCAATTCATCTGATCCTTTTCCATGTGAAAGGGTAGGGAACATTATAAAAGTATAACCTTGACTATTTTGGGTTTTGTCTGAAACTATTCATCTTAAGTGTTCATCATCAGTATAACTCAGACTCTGTTGATGTCAATGGAAACAGGTCAAGTGTCTTACAAGGGCTCAGATTCACAGAGATAATTTTGCGAATATAATAGTTATGGACACTCTTTTCAAAAAGAAAATTAGATTACTTGGGTTACAAGCTGGAGAAACTCCATAAATATGGATGGCTCAGCATATGTAGAGTTTGAGTCCTGTTTCTGTGATAATTTTTCACACGTTTTTTTGAGTCATCAAATGGCAGCCCAGCTGTTCCACTTTGCTCTGTAATACCACTGAAAGTCCAACTGTCCTGATCTACAGACACCAGTGCCAATGCCCATCTGCTTGTAGTAGCTGAAAAAAATGGGGACAGAACAAATAGAAATCTTAACAAGCTCATTTTAACTGCACTACTGGATTTTGTGAGGTTCTGCACATTTTAAATACATATAGATATTATACATTTTTCCAGCATTAGTTCAGCATGGTAGTAACAGAAAAATTGTGGCTCCTAAAGTGGAAGCAAGTGTTGCCCTAAGCATGGAGCCATTTAGTAGCTGTGCATAATTTATTTTAATTCAAACTGTGGACAAGATTTTCAGCTAAGTTGAACTAGCGGACTTCTGTTGCTAATTGGCCTTCAAAATCTGTTTTGCTTTGACTTATCTACTTATTTACATGTTAAAAAAAAAAAGAGTTCAGTTTCCTTCAACTAAAGAACTATCAAAAATACTCGATATAAATGTTACTAAAATCTGTCTAAGCCTGTTCTTAAGTCTACATAAAACTTGTGCTAACTTAGAAAGAAAGCTAGCAAAATCAAATTCATCTCAGAGCTGAGGATATATGGTCCAAACCAACAGACGTTAGAGAAACTTATAAAAGAATAAAACCCTGTAGCATTTGTAGGAGAATATGTGACGAAAATGTTTTTGTAATTTACCATACTCTATGAATGCCATGGAAGTAATTGTTTCCTTTAAATACTTGGCAAACAGTGCTAGTATCCATTCAAAAGAGTAATTTTCCACTCAGAGAGTTGCGTCTTGTAAGCACTCATGGAAAGAACAGCCAGCAATACAATGCCTGCCTGCAATTCTCCGTGACTACATTCATGTAGTCAAGACAGGAGCTTGAAATGGAGAAGAAATGAACAGCTGGTGTTAAAACCACAATTAGAAGCAGAAAGATCATCTTGTCAGTAGAGCAGAAGTTTATGGTTATTATATGCTTGTACTTGTTGGTTTTCTGGTTTGTGTCTCTAAGCAAAACTCTTTTGTAGCTTGAGGCGAAGTTCTACAATCTTAAATAAATTTGCAACCTTAAATGGGATTCACATGATAGACAAAATCACCTCTTCTCCAATCTCTGTGTGAGCTGCTGTGCCATCTTTTCTGTAACTGAATAAATTGTGCTACAGGGACTGGACAAGCCTTGTTAGTTAAATGGGTCCCCTGGCCTCAGTGACACAACCTGCAGGATTTCAAGTCTTATAAAGAAAATAAGTACATTACCCATAAGATAGTTAAGTGATATATATGTGCATAACGATGCACCTAATTAGTAAGTAATATGGGCCAATTTTGTATGGGAATATAGATGCAGCTGAGCAAATAGATAATGGTTTACTCAAGTCTGTTTGCAGCTGTGGTGAATTGTCTCCTAATTGTGGTTGCTTCAGCTTGTTGCTTGCCTATACAGTGTATTGAAGAGAATCTTATTTCTGCTCTAGGAATTGCTAAATTTTCAGTACAGTATTGATTTCTTGTTCTCTCAGGTGTCAAACATTTAAATTCACAGAATGTGAATGTTGTTAAAACATATATTTGTACATCTTAGTCTTTGTACTGCAATAGAGTTTTGATATCACCTTGATGCCATTTTGGTTTGGGGTTTCTGGAAGTCAAAAGTAAAAGATTATCCTAACAGCATTTCTCTTACATATGAATTTGGTATTTAGCTTATATCTCTATGTTTACAATATATCTGAAGTTCAGTGAAATGGCATTTAAGGAGCTCTGCATGATTTTGCAGAGTAGTTTAAACTTTTTCATCAGAACATAAATGCTTTCCTCTCTGAAGATGCACAAACTGCAACAAGATTCAACGTAATTTTTGATATTTTCTATATACTGTGTAAATGAATTGGTAGAAATGGGGTTGTCATCATAACAAATGGAAAAAAAAATTCCCATGTCCAGGTATGCTATTTCTACAGCTGGGGTTCTTTTTTGTAGTCAGAAATGTATATAGTTCCACTTTTAAACATGCTACCTGATAGGGCAGAGCTCAGGCAGTGAAAAAAGCTACTGTCCAATTGTGTTAAAATTACCAATATCAACTCTAAATACTCAAAGACTTGTACAAACAGAATGTAGCTGATCAATACAATATTTCATCAATACTTTTGTCTGTAGCTACACAGCTTACATTTTGCAGAAAGATGGTTTAAAATTCAATTTTAGTTGTGGTTGCCGTTTTTTGCAGAAAAAAAAAAGGCACAGAAAAATTCTGCGCTTCTGATCAGGCAACCATTTTTTATGGATCCATCCTTCAAGGAGAATATTAAGGATGAATGGTGTCTTTTCTGCTTTGCATTTGTTGCTTCTGTCAGATCAGCCTTGCTTCTCATTCAGATTAACCACACAAAGCATCTGTCAGTTATTCTCTTTCACTTCATCTGTGTTGTGATATTTCTTGAAGTTATAACAACTTCTTCAATTTAGTCTGCTTTTTAGGAAATCATATACTTGAATGGCACTTGAAAGTAGAGACATTTTTTTCTTTGCTCTTTCTAAATTCTTCTTGTTCCATTGCAACATTGCCTACTAGGGCAATACTGTGTAGTTGTTACACGGATGGAGAAAATAAATCTTTTCCTATCTAAAAAATGTTTCTGTAATCATAAAGTAATATTAAATTTACAAAAGTTCTTATCCAAAATATCTGAAAGAACATCTGGCTATAACACCGGGGAAGACCTGAGACAGAAATTTATTTTCTGTCTTTTCCTACAAATCAAATTCAAATAAATTTGCCAGCAAACAAAGAGAAAAATAAAAGCATAAGATAAAAACCATGGCTTAAGCTCAGACACATCAAATATAGAAATGGCACAAGCCTTTTTTCCATCCATTGGTTGGGTTTTTGGAAGTGGATCCAAAGAATGTAGGCATGCGTTTTGCTGCCTGATGCAGATGACTTGTCAAAGTGCAATGTGTCAGTTTAATTGATTAGGGATCTAACAAATCTTTCTTTTACAGACACAGGCACAAGACATTCTTGAAAATAATTTTCTGAAAATGCATAACTGATATTCAAAAATTAAGTAACTACTTACCATTTCTATAAGACTTCTAGAATATCAAATTTTTTTTTTTTTTTTATTTTTATTTTTTTTTTTTTTTTTTTTTTTTTTTTTTTTTTTTTTTTTTTTTTTTTTTTTTTTTTTTTTTTTTTTTTTTTTTTTTTTTTTTTTTTTTTTTTTTTTTTTTTTTTTTTTTTTTTTTTTTTTTTTTTTTTTTTTTTTTTTTTTTTTTTTTTTTTTTTTTTTTTTTTTTTTTTTTTTTTTTTTTTTTTTTTTTTTTTTTTTTTTTTTTTTTTTTTTTTTTTTTTTTTTTTTTTTTTTTTTTTTTTTTTTTTTTTTTTTTTTTTTTTTTTTTTTTTTTTTTTTTTTTTTTTTTTTTTTTTTTTTTTTTTTTTTTTTTTTTTTTTTTTTTTTTTTTTTTTTTTTTTTTTTTTTTTTTTTTTTTTTTTTTTTTTTTTTTTTTTTTTTTTTTTTTTTTTTTTTTTTTTTTTTTTTTTTTTTTTTTTTTTTTTTTTTTTTTTTTTTTTTTTTTTTTTTTTTTTTTTTTTTTTTTTTTTTTTTTTTTTTTTTTTTTTTTTTTTTTTTTTTTTTTTTTTTTTTTTTTTTTTTTTTTTTTTTTTTTTTTTTTTTTTTTTTTTTTTTTTTGTCAATGGGACTTAATTTTCAAAGATAACAGCTGGACCAGACTAAATCCTTATGTGCCAGATAGGTGGTAACTAACCCTATAACTTTATTGATATTAAATAGTGTGCATAATTGGATCATAAATTCGTGGTTACCTTATTTGGAAAAATTAGCAAAGCTATAATTGCAAAATATGAACTATGAACAGCTCTTATGTATAAGCTAAATAAAGATATATATGATATGCACCATTTTCCTGCACACTTTATATTATTTAATAGATCCTTGGCATTACTTTGTATGACAAATAGTAAAGCAGAACTTTCCTGTGTTCTGAATACACTACACTTGCACCTCTTGCTATCTTTTTAGTCTCCATTTAAACAGTTTGGAGTGCAACTAAAAAGAATTTCTACCACATGTCACAAATTCTAAAATGTTCAGTATTATATTTTTTGCAATTGCATATCTAATTGAATACTTTAGACTATTGTAGATGTACAGTTCTATTGAATAATTTGAATTTTTCTTCTGCCCTGCAGTTCATAAGCTATGTTTAAGTTTTAATTAGTTACCCTATGATCCCTTGTCTCATTCTCACCATAGACATGGAACAGAGATAAGTGTTGCAACTGCAAGTCCACGTCTGTTATTCAGTTTTTATTGCTAAATTTTGAAGCTTATTCTTCTATTATTTGCAGTGATGGTATAAAAAAAAAAACCAAAGAAAGAAAGAAAGAAAGAAAAAAAACCCAAAGCCCAGCTGTACTGCTTAATGCTTAAGGCAATGTGCAAAGAGTTTTATGAACTTCCCCAAACTGTGTTGAAGTCAGGAAACTGTTGAAGGTTTGCATTTTACTTTTTTGGTTTCTTACTGAATACTGCTTTCACCTGGACTTAAAAATGAGGCATACTTATTTTAATTGGTTTCTAATTCTTTAGAACTGGTGAATGCCACCATCACATATTGACGAACAAATGAAAGGTTTAAGGGAAAAAAAATCTTGATGATGCATCCTTCGTTCCTGCTGTGTTTTACCAAGGTACAGCTTTAGCCACTTGATATCTATGCACAAGCTGCTCTTGGAAACAGAGCAGTGGGAACAGTGCAGTTGTCAAATGATGTGAGGCAAGGTGAAGTGGATGTAATTTCTGCACTTTATGTCATGGCATCTTAACAGATCCCCAGTGGCTTGCTACAAACATTAAATTAGTCAGAAGGTTTTTGGTTCTACTGTAGAATAAGAAAGATTTGAAAGAAATTAATTTGTGAATGTCATGCTGACTGATATTACTGCATGTAATAAAATAGACTATTTTAATTACATCCTGGGATGATGTAGACTATTAAATAAAAATGTTAACATCTTCCTAGCAATGAGAGCTGAAACATGTACAAATAAATGTTAGATCTTGATCATGGAGGCTCTTGGCTATTAAGGTTGTCTGCAGCTTTATGTCTGAATCACTGAGGATTGTAAGGGGCTGTGAATCATCGCTTTTAAGACACTCTCAGTTGTAAGGTATGGATTTACTCACAAAAGTTTTAACTTCTGAAATGTACATTCAAGAATTGTATGGATTATTCCTGACGAAAATATAGTTTTGCTAGCTAACATTGAAAGTGAAAAAGGCACAAATGGGAAGCTGAAACAGATAGTATTATCATGAGATGATGAATCTAGCTCTTGATTTCAGTTTTTCAGCTCATGATATTACCTGTTAAAAGCCTCATAAAATTAAGATAATTAAATTTTAGCAGACAACATTAATTATTTAACAGCATATATAAGACCAAAGTCTGTCTGATGTTAACCCAATGGTAAATCTGATGTAAATAATCACATTTTGCTCACTACAAATCAAATTATGAACATTTTTAACCAAATAAGTGGTATGAATTTCTAATAGAACTGATGTTCTGATAGTACTTGCTATAGATTTTCAAAAAAATAAATATCTTCCCCACTGAATAATCCAAAAATATAGAATGATCCTGATTCTGATCTCAAAATAATTTTGAAATACCTTGTACACTTAAAAAGCAATAAATCTTATACCTCCCCCTGCCCCCCAGTATAATATAAATTAAAATGAATGCATCCTTAGCTCATATAAATTGCCATGGATCTATTGATTTTAGTGAAGCAATACAATATTAAATCAGACGTGGCCTTTAAATACAAGAAAATCTTAACTGTTTCATACAGTTATTGTGCTAGTTTAAAATAAGCAATGAAATACTTTCCTTAACAGATAGTGATATAATTTATTTTAAATGAGTTCTGATAAATGCCATATCTACAGGAAGATGAAGTTTTGGCCAGATGCATCATTTTAGTTGTCATGTGTATCATAGAATCGTAGAATATCCTAAGCTGGAGGAGACGCATGAGGATCATCGACCCCAGCTCCTGGCCTTGCACAGAACACCCCAAGGGTCACACCATGTGCCTGAGAGCGTTGTCCGAACCCTTCCTGAACTCTGTCAGGCTTGGTGCTGTGACCACTGCCCTGGGGTCCAGTGCTCAGCCACCCTCTGGGTGAAGAACCTTTTTGTAATATCAAACCTAAACTCCCCTGACACAACTCCAGGCCATTCCCTGAGGTCCTGTCACTGGTCACCAGAGAGAGGAGATCAGTGCTTGCCCCTCTGCTTCCCCTCATGAGAAAGCCTTAGGACCATGATAAGGTTTTCCCTCAGTTCTCCTCTTCTCCAGGCTGAACAGACCAAGTGACCTCAGCTGCTCCTCATGCAGTTTCTCCTCAAGGCCCTTCACCATCTCCATGGCCCTCCTTTGGATGCTTTCCAAGAGCTTTATATCCTCTTTGTATGGTGGCACATGGTACTATAGGTGAGACCTCTTTTAAAAATTCACAGAATTATAGAACAGTACGGGTCGGAGGAGACCTTAAAGATCACCCAGGTCCAACCCCCCCTGCTGTGGGCAGGGACACCTTCCACTCAACTGGCTTGGTCAGGGCACCATCCAGCCTGGCCTAGAACACTTCCAGGGATGGGGCAGCCATGGCTTGTCTGGGAAACCAGCTCCAGTGCCTCACCGCCCTCTTGGTAAAGAATTTCTTCCTGATAGCTAATCTAAACCTACTCTCTCAGTTTAAATCTATTCCCCCGTGTAGAAAGTTCCTCTCCAGCCCTCTTTTAGTCCCCCTTTGCGTACTGGAAGGCCTCAGTAAGATCACCTGAGGCCCTTCTCTTCTCAAGGCTGAACAATCCCACTTCTCTCAGCCTTTCAGTATCTTCAAAAGTTCTGTAAGGGTTTATCTGGCTTGACTATCTGATTATATTATTTTGTGGACTGCAGAGCTGCCTTCAGCTGAACACAAATATTTCCCTGAGCCAATATATTCATGCTGGCAGAAACCTTGCATGAGAAGGAGCCAAAAGCATAGAAAGGTCCAAGCCTGTTAATTTTTACAGTCATTCATGAAAATTCTTTTTAATAAAGGGACACATAACACATGTAATAGGTAGATCATCGCCATCTCTTCTTCCTTTTTGCTCCATATTTGCAATGCCTCCACTACTGCAGATATAAGAGATTTTACTTCATGCACTATGAATTTAGTAATAATATCAAGCACCAAGTAAACACAGAACAGATTGAAACATTTAAAAATGCTAAACAAACATCGTAGATTTGTTGTCATAGGCAAAATGAGCAGAATATTGACACAGATTATGAAATGTGGTTGTTTCTTCTGTTTATATACAGATATACCTAAAATATAATAATTTATTGTATAATTAAGAATTGTAAATGAATCTATGATATAACCTGTACTTTTAGGAGGACAGTGTGAAGAGTGAAATAGCCTTTTTATGACTTTAGCAGAACTTTGAAAATCTCAACACGTGCTGCAGGGGCGCAGTGTGTTTGAGGAGGTAAAGTTTTGAGAAAGACTCGATATTATAAGTGAGAGACTGTGTTTGAATAGCTGGAATAAAATTTTTCCATTATTGAAGATACATGGAAAGTCTTGGTTATACTGCTTGACTAATGAAAGTTTTGGAGGCTGGAAGATTAAAGAGTAACTGGTAAGGTAAAGTGTTCTCTGGCATATGGAGACTCAAGAATGGTATATAAGAAGTTTTGTTTAGGGTATTTGCAATTGTTTGCTGATGGTCAGACCTGGGGGAAAAAAGTGTTGAATTAGAGCATTACCAGATTGTTTCTCTGATATGTTAGTGAGGTAGCTGAAAGAGGTCTGATTTTTGTTTATCTTAGCCAAGCCTGAACATTCACAGAAAAATACTGAGAATACAAGCTATTAAGCATGGTAAATTACCTAAGGCAGACCTGTAATCACTTGGCTGAGAAAAGCTGTAGATGAGTTTTATCAGATTTTAGCCATTAGAGATAATTCCATGTCACAAGCTACCATGGAAGAATATTCCTGACCTAGAAATCTATGAAAGAAGATTTAAGTTAAGGCTGTGATACACCTCAGTAGAAAACAAGGACCCAAATTTATGCATTTCAATCACATTTCTTCACTGGTATGAAACCTGGGAATGCAGAAGTGGTAATAGAAGCAGAAATAAGTGCAGTCCTACTGAGCTTGAAATTATTCAAGGGTGGCAAGTTTGTCAGTTTTACAGCACACCTTCCAGAAGTGTTTACAATGCTAATAGAGTTATATAAAGAGGAACTTGTGATTTTAAAGGCTGCTGAGTCACATTTTGCCCTCAGTGAAGTGGGGCAATCAGTTGCCAATGCAGACACATAGCACAGTGTAATGTGAAATCAAAAATCATTTGGACACATCCACCAGTGTCCAAGCAGAAAGATTGTTGATCAACATGTGGAACAGCTGTTAGGAAGGGAATGCTCTATGTCTCAGAAAAATCTGGCAGTTGTTCCTCCTGGTAAACTCGCTTTTCACAAGTGAGTGTGAGGAGAGTTGCATTAGAATCTATTAGCATGGGTTTTTAGAAAATCATGGGATGAAATAAAAATAAACCCCTTAACTTCTGCTGTTCCAAAGTGACACTGTGATCAAATAAGAGATTCTCTACAGAAAAAGGAAAGCTGAAAGCATGACAACTGATAGACATATGACATGACCAGAGTTACTAAGGAAAAACAATTGAAAGTCTTTCTTTTTCCTTGCTAAATTGACAGAGTTCTGTTCATTCATCAAGAAAAGAAAAGGAATCAATTATCTATTTTTTTTTAATTTGATGTGTTTAGGAAAGTCACTGAAATTACTTAAGCGCTGAATCAGGAATTAGAAGGCTCGATCTATTGGAAATGCTCTGTCTGAAGAAGCTGTTATAAAATATCCCACCCTTTCATAAATTAGTCTTAGAAATAAAGGCACTTTGTGATCTCTTGGGGTTTTTTTGTGTTTTTTTTTTTTTTTTTTTTTTTTTTTTTTTTTTTTTTGTGAAAAAATAGTGCAACACATTTTCTTGTGGTGTATAAATGCATATATTATGCTGTAACTGGACTTAGACATTCTTACTCTGGTCACCATAAAAGTGGCCTGGTCTCATTGGAGAGTAATTGAAATACTTATATGAAGCAAACCTGAAATTTATAAAAGTTGGAACTTTTGATATTCAAATAGGAATTTAATTATGAAGTATGAAACTAACTCAGCAATTAAACCAGGAAGACAAAGCAGAAAACAAAGCATGTAATAGATGTTGAAATAGGAAGAACGTGCCTTGTTATGCAATTACAGGCCAGTTGAAGGCATAAGGTCCTCTTCACTACTAATGCCTGGAATCATCAGATAATGTAATATAGTAAAATCCAACAGATACGTATTTTATTATCTAAGCATTAAGCTTAAAAAAGTTACTAATAATACTTACTGTTCTATTTTATTGTCACAGAAGGGGTTGGGCTGCTAGGTTTTATAAAGAGCTAAAATAATGCTGACACCTGTCAGTGCAGTCTGGCAAATTTTCTGATGTTATCTAGACTGTTACCAACTGTACTTGCTTCAGCAGCATAGACAGCAATTGGAGTTGTGCAGGAAAATCTGCTTGTAGTCTTTGATTAGTCTTTGATTTCTGTGTTTTATTTGTGTATTTCCTGTGGGGGCACAGTTGTATTGTGATGATTTAAGCAAAAATAGTGTCTTTGGTGTATGCGGAATATAAATCCAGAAGAAATGTGGGCAGGTGAATGCCTACATCTTAATTACTTCTTTAGCTAAATGTCTTCTTTTATCAAGCACAAAGTGCACCAATTTTTAATTCTCTTTTTCATGTGAGAATGTTGATGTGTGAATGACTCAGGATTCCCAAACTGTAGAAACCTGAACAGAAAAAAAAAATACTGTATTTTAGTTACTAATTTTATTTGTGGAATTTTATAGTAACTGGCTAAGTGATATTTCTTTGTACTGTTACATTTTATTGTCTTCCTTCCATTCTTTTAAAAGTCCAAATATCTATAGTGTATGTCATCCATGGGAAAAAAAAAAGCTTTAGCTCATTTTTGAGAGCACTTTCATAGGCAAAAATACACAAACAGGAAAGAATTTTATCTTCAGATAACATTAGAATATAGCAGCAGTGACTTGGCAGAGTTTTGAATTTTAAAAGATCACCTACTTTATATAAACGGTGATATAAGAGGCAAAACCAGTATGTAGTGAGTACCCTGCAAAATGAAAAATTGTATTTAAGAAGATATATGAAATTATACACCAGTTCATCAACGTTTTTTGTTGACCTCGATTCTTCTCTCCTCAAACCTTTGGGTAATATTACGGCATAAAAGCGTGGGAAAAGATAAAGTTTCCTTATAAGTAAATGGAAGAGGCTACACTTTACAATTCTGGCATACATACTTCAAAGTCTCTGAAGTATGAAGGAAATTTAGAAAATACTCCATCGGAATATTTTCAACAGGTCTTTAGGGAAGCAAGTGCTATTTATTTGGAAAATGCTTGTAACTAATTGGATTCATAAATAGCCACGGCCAAAAAGTAAACTCTTGTACAGCTTAATGTAGCATTTGTAGAAGACTTGATCCTCTTGGTGTAGTTTCATTGAATTGAAAGGAGCAGAGCTTGTTAGATACTTTTTAACAAGGCAGTTTTTCATTAATAAGGTCAGTGGGTTAAGTGGAAGTGGGTGCTAAAGCTGTATGTTAAAATTCAAGGGTTTGTTTTCAAGAAACCAGGCTGGAAAAAGTTTAATTCTTTTGCTCAGGTGAAAATGAAATATTTAAACTACCTTTCTAATTGTGTGAATTTATATTACCATATTCTTTCCTTTATTTCTTAGAAAGTGATAATTATAAAAAGCCTTTTAAGGGTGATGGTCTGAGTTAGTGTATTTCCTTAGATATTCATGAGCTCTGAAAACTTTTAGCCATTTACCGGCAAGTGAACATTTTCTCCACACTTTACAGTCCTTCCTTTGTATTCACTACTCTTTTGTTTGTTTGTTTGTTTGTTTTTTAATTCTATGCTGAGATTATCAAAATAACCACCACTGAACTGTTCCCAGCTCAGGAATTAACATAATGGCCTGCACATGATTCCTTTCTGTGTGATGCATCTCAATAGGGACCTGTGAATTCTCTCTGCATCATAGGAAGCTCTGTCTGGCATCTTCTTTTTCCTTTATAAGCTTTAACTTTTCCTTATGATGTACAGTGGCACACTTTAAGGAGTCAGTGCTTCTAGTTTTATATTCACAGGCAGGTGCAACCCCCACTAAGGTAAATGAAAAATGCCCTTTTAATTCGGTGGTCTTTATATGAGATTACTTATGTCTTGAAACGTATTTTTGTAAAATAATCCCTAACATTTCTTTATTTATAAATGTTTTCAGTTATCTTTGTTCTTCTTTGTAATGACAGTAAGTGGTAAGTATTTTGGTTTTAAGCCAGCAGGAGAGATCTGGATCCTGTACTTATATATAACCAGAAGTAAAAATCATGTTGGAAGTAATCAGGGAAGAACAGTGAGAGTCCATAGTTCATTCATGAATTTGAACAGATGAAATATAAACTTTTTTTTGTTTTTAAATATGTAGTTTGAAGTTTGTATTAAAAAAAAAAAAAAGAAAAGTGCAGGAAAACTCCCCTTGCTTCCAGGTGTTCATGTATAAGCTTAAGTAGCCATCTAAATGGTAAATGATCCTATTGCAGTTTATAGAATTTCTATATTCAGAGTACTGCAAGCAGTAGATGATGCTAATCATATTTCAAAGTAATTATTTGTTATTAAAAATCTATCATTAAGAGCAAAAAAATATTAATGGATGAATAAGTTCAAAAAGAAAACAGCTTTTTTCTTCGCTTTATTATTCCTAAGTTTTTCATAGTACCTTATGTAACAGAATAAGAGAGGTTTCATACACATAGAGATAGATAAATAGATATATTTAAAGGAATGCTATGCAGTGTGGGCTCCGTTGACAATGCAATGGTGTATGTTCTTTCACATCTTACAAAATGCTATCACCTCAACTGAGCTTTGCTAATCTTCTGTATATTCCTGGAACTTCAGCTACAGCTGTAGCTAGATCAGACTTGAATGGAAGCAGAAGTGAAACTTCTGAGCTTTGTGAGGAACTTCAGGTTTTATCATTCATAATTAGAAGTTGATGGGAACCAGCAGTAGAGCTTTATAAAACAGAAAATGCTTCTGGGACTCAGCAGGTTTTGTGTCTGTGGAAAACACTGTTTCACAGGAACAATGATTATCTGTGACTAACTTTCAATCCAGCCTCCTCTCTGAATTAATTACTCCCTAAACTCAGTCATCTGACAGACACAGGAAAGGCAAGAACCTCAAACCTAATACCGGTGCCTTGTCTGGTTCTTGACATAACTACTTTTCTCACTGTTCACCAGTATGGTCATAGACTGAAGCTCTTTTTAATGGTCATTGTGCTTATTGTTAAATTTATTCAAAATCTGTTTTCATCTCTCAGTGTGTTTTCATGGTGGTAAAGGTTCTGTGATAATTATTATCTTTTTTGTAATGCTAGTGAACAAAATCACAAAAAAAACAAAAAGAGAGAGATTTAAGGAAAGCAATCTAGAAGTGGCTTGCACCAGCAAAATTGTTTGTCTTTTGGATAGGGTTAGGTGTTTTGGGGAAACACTAAACTTTCACTTTATTTTGATTGTATGACAGCTTTGTGTCAATCCACAGCCTCTGAAATTAGGTTTAACAATCTATAATACTATTCAAATAAGTAATTCAAACTAACCCTACAGTTCATATTCACATAAATCTGTTAAAAATTTGGTAAGAAACTAGCTGAAACTACTTGTTTTCTTTTCATCATGGAGAAATGATCTTACCCTTTTGGTCTTAGTTTCTTTGTTTGTAGAGTGGGCCAGATATGTGGATGGGTTGCTGCTTGTTATTGCTCCTGAAAGATTTTTAAATGCCCAACTCATAATCCTAAGCAAAAGTTGTTTTCACTCATGGAAAATGATAAAGGCCTTTCTGTTATGATGAAAAAGACAATAAAGTGACTGTTCTAGTTAGAAGCTGCAAACAATCAGGAAAATATTTGCCTGCAAACATTTGAAACTCCAGCTTTGACCTGATGAAAAAAAGCAAATTTTCCTTTGTACTTCTTCTAAAGGATTGTTGTTTTTATTTTGCAGAAGCTGTGTCTCAAGCTGGAGGCCAGAAACCTTATTTATTTCTCTACCATTTTTGTTCTGAAACCATAAATATGTTGAAAAGAGTGTAAAAGCTTTTGCTAATACTTTTCAGATGTTCACAGAACAAAATTAGCCTTTGACATTTTACTTAGGCTAAAAAATGAAAGGCGTTTAATCTTTGTTGTTTAGAGTGCAGATGGTTGAAAAATTGTATTAATAACAAAAAAAGTATTTTACTGTTTGTACTGCTGCCAGTGTGGATATGACAAATAAAACTTAGAGAATTCAGATTTAGAGAAACAATACGTGACTTGAAGTATTAGGTAATCCATGGCTGAATACACAGAGTGGTTTTAGAAGACCATGAAATTTAGTATACTTGCTCAAGCCATAAATCCTATTGTCTTCCAAATGCCTAATGTGTCTACATTTAACATTTTAAATGAAAAAATACTCCCATAAAGCAAAAAGGCCATTTTTGAAAGATGCAGATGGTGGTGAAAAAGTCCTCTCATCCTTCTTTCCTCTTCAGTGTTAAGCATTTCGTTCCTTAAAGACAATACCAGATTTTTTTTTTGTTTTGTTTTGTTTCCATCCTTTTAAAAATGATAATAAATTTGTAGTAAGGCTGGAATTACTCCAGTTATTCTGCCTCCTCCAATGATTGCTGTTTCTCTGGCTGCACATCAGTGCAAACATAGCTGGAATGAAGGCTGTCAAACTTTTTTCTCCTGCTCTGTGGTATATTCCTGGACTTTTTGGTGCTTTTTACAGTCACAGGCATTATGTATGAATTGCAGAACTCAAACCTTCAGACGTGTGAGTCTCCATTAGCTCAGCTAATAGGGGAATTGCCTTTTGTAAATAGGAAGGTACTTTGCCATGCAGTGGCAGATGAATAACACACAACAGCACCATTCCTGTGGATCAGATAAGAAACACATCCATGATGTCCTGAAATGGTGTAAGTTCACATAGCTTCATCCACTGCAGAGGAGCTGACCTGGCTAATACTGGACACCCTATGGATGTCATACATTGATGATTAGTGGCCAATAGTGTAGAATGGGTTGCATAGGGAGACATATGATAATATAGATAAGGAGGATGTCAGAGGTAAATATAGGAAACAGATTACTTTTTTAAAAGTGTAATTTTTGAAGTATAGCTTTGGGACTTGTACTAAATTTAATGACATTTGAGATAACTTGAATCTACAATAAAAGAGAAAAAAGCAAAAAGCAGAATCACTGAGACAAACAACAGAAGGATGGCAACTAATGAGCTTGATTCTGCTAAGGAACTGAGTGATTTATTTGTCTTGTTACTGATAGAAAACACAGAAGATATCATCTCAGAGATAGGTACATTTTCCTGATGGAAAGAAAAATGTTAAAGACCTTGCTGTTATGCTGGAAAAGACAATAAAGAATCTACTCCAGTGAAAATCTGCAAAGTGTTAGGCCCAGGTGAATTTGGTTGCTGAGCTCTGAAGAAAATAGCAAGAAAGATAGTTAAAATTACAAGTACATATTTTTGATGCTTAAACTCAGAATTTATGGAGGTCATCAACTTACTTTTCAGCATTACCCAGGACAGCATGAATAAAATGGATATCAAAGGAAATAGGTAATGACAATTTAAATAGCAACATATTCAAAACTTTCACCAGTAACAACGGCTGGCTAACTTGCTTCTCTATAGAGCTCCAAAGTATAATATCCACTTAGGATGCGTGAGAAGCTGAGATCTGTCATTTTTCTCCTCCTACACAGTTTTTGCAGTGTAATGCAAAATATATTGACATGCAAAATAATACTGACATGCCTGTCAGTACCGGACTGAGTACACCACAAAAGTTATTAAGACATCAGCTGTAGTCTGGTACCTATTTAAAGTAATAAAAAACTTCAAAATCTAAACACCCTAGGTGTGTAACTATTTTCACACATCATTTAGCAAAATGCTGATCTACACATTTGTGCAAACCTGCTGCAGAGATTGAGTTGCAACCTAAGTACTGAGAACAGTAGGAAATCTTGTTCTCTAGAAACAGAATTTAGACCTAACTTTGGCAAAATATGTAAAGCTTTGACTGTAGATGATGAATTCCTTTTGTCTGAACTTATAATTACGAGTAAAATTATTGGTTCAAAGCCTGTAAAAATGCCACAAGACAGAAATATTGCCAACACTAAATACACAGATAAAAACTTTTAATATTCACGTCTTTATTTGAGAAATAAATAGATTTTGGTATATGATATATATGAATTCTTGTTGCTGCCAGCGTAGAAACTGTGGCTTCTTGAAGTGCAATCTGCAGGGAAAGTATGAGCCCTCCAATGTAAAATTTGGATTGTGCAAACAATAATATTTCTAGCAACATTTGCTAGTTCTATCACTTGTATCATGGACATTAACAGAGTTGGTTTGCCTGTTTGGTGAGCTTCCATTTTTCCATGGAAAGCTAGAAAATAGTTTTTAAAGGATGAAGTAAAGAACTAAAATATGGATATGAAAGCTAAATGGGTGGTTCAGTCACACCTGTAATTTTAATTAAAACACTGTATTTTAGAAAATCTATAGAAATCTGCAGACAAAGTGAAATCCATACTGTGTTACTTATGTATTGTTAAATTATTGTAATGGTCCTGAATCAACCAAAAATTACAGTATAATTACTTTGTGCAAAAATAATTATCCTTTCTGCATGCAGTATAGCGATTATTGTCTGAACAGGATTCAGTACACTTTTAAATAGCTAAACAATCTTTTTCAGCTGGTTAAGCTGCCTGTGTTACTAACTGTGCTAGAGAGATTTCTCAGAATATTTTTACATGTAGTAAAAACATGGCCTGAACTTTTGGGAATGATTGTGTTCCATCTAACACACCTGTTGTCAGTTCACCTCATCCAGAAGCTACACGCTCATCCAGCCACTCGCTCACTCTCCACCAGCAGGAAAGGGACAGAATAGGACAAGTGAAAGACAAAAGGTAAAAGCTTATGGGTCAAGAGAAGCGCAGTTTAATAAGTGAAGAAAAGATGGGAAAAAAACAAGTGATGGAGAGGCAGCCACTTTCTCATTAAGGAGACTGATGCCCAGCCAGACTCCAAACAATGGCTACATTTGAAGACAAAACCTCTCAGTTTATTGCTGAGTATGGTCTTATGTGGCACAGAGCACCATTTTGGCCAGCTCAGGCCAGCTCTCCTGGCTGTGTCTGGTCCCAGCTTCTTGTCCACTACCAACCTTCTCACTGGGCAGCAGAATAAGGACCGGAGAAAAATTTGGTGCTATTTTAGTCACAAATTCAAACCACAGCAACCTATGGGCTGCTACAAACAAAGTTAACTTCATCTCAGCCAGACCCAACACACAACAGTGGTTGTTCTTTGGTAGATCATGTACATGTTTATTTTTGCAGATATTCAATGCAGTTGCATGACCTAAAATATGTACTTTGACTGCTACAAACTGAAATCTCTCAATGCAGATTAAAATACTTCTGAAATAAATAGCAAAATATCCTCTCTCTTTATTGCTACTTTGTTCTTAGCTTCTTTATCAGGTGCATGACCATCCTGTAAAAGTATTTGAAGCATTCCATGTGAAAATGGTCTATTCTTTACATTTCAGCTTGTGCAGGACCTTGATGCCCATGCAGTAGATGAATGAGCATGGTGTGAAGAACTGCACACGTTGATATTTAACAGAAAACTGGCCAGAAGCAATCTAACCTCTGTTGGAGGTTTCCTTTAAAAATGTTTCTAAAGGCAAATGACATTTTCAAAGACTGCAAGAGGGGGATTTTAGTGCCAGATTTTAAATTTGCAATAAAAAAGAGTGAAGTCTAGCTTGCCAGCCTGACTTCAGTTCCTGGAAGACTTTGGAACAAATAATCAAGAAAATTATTTGTTAGCAGTAGCAAGGCAAGAAAGAGATGAGTATCAGTAGGTCAGCAACAAATTACATTGAAACAATTCCTCAACAATTGTTAGAGATTGTCAAGAAGCAGCAGATGCCATGTAATCCTAAACAACATATCTTTAGGCACTGTCTAGCATGATATTCTCTTAAGCAAGCTAGGGAATCTTGGGCTAGATTAAGTTTCTAAATTAGTAGTAAATTGCATGCAAAGTTTTCTGGATAGCTGAGCGAGTTGCCAGTAATTGCCTGTCAAAGTGAAAGGACAAACCAACCACAAGGTGTTCCTCCTGGAATCAATTCCTTGCTATTTTCCTTTAATCAGCCTGGATGGTAGAGCATAGACCAAGTTTATTAAATTTGTGATAATGCAGAGCTGGGGAAGAGAAACCACATACTCAAGAGCAAGCTTTGAATTCAAAATAAGCTTTGACAAATTAGAGAAAAGGACCAAAAGATATGTTAAAACTCTGTAGAAGCAAGTGGAAGGTGCTAGGCGTAGGAAGAAATTATGGACAGCAAAAATATGGTGTAGAAAAAACTTGGTGAAATACTGTTTCTTTGGAAAAGAATCTGTGAGTCTGCATGTATCACATTCTATACAGGGGTTAGCAAAGCCACGAAGTTGTAAAAAAATCTAGGGAACATTTTATCTCTTGTAAATGGAAATACAGCTTGTAAGACATGGTGAAGTAATTATCCAATTCTGCTCAGGGCAGTACTCAAGGCTGGAATTCTGCATTCAATTTTAACCATTGCATGTCAGCAACAAAGCAGACCTATGAATTAAAAACCTGAACAGTTTGAGTTATGTACCTTACAGAAGAAGTGACTAAGGAGGACCTGATGGCAAAGATAAGGTTGTGAAAGGTGGTATAAAAAGGAAATAAATAATCTGGTTTTTTATCAATGATGGATAGGAGAAGAAATAATGGAGTTAAATTGAAGCAATTAAGTATATGTTTAAACACTAGGAAGATCTTTTTTAATGATGTGAATAGTGAAACACTGAAATAGATGTAATGGGACTGGGGGATAAGAAGACATTAGATAAATATTATAAGGACTGACATAGATAAGAGTTTATCCTACTTTAAGACAGAAAAACATGCTGGATGGTTCTGGTTTTTATCACAGTTAATTACATTGATACATCCCTGGTAAAATATCCTGCTTAACAGCTGGTGGCCATGGAACTAAATATTCCAATACACTGAAGGCCAAAGACAAAAAGTGCTAGTAACTGTAATAATTCAGTATGTGATTATTTGATTTTAATATGAAATATTTTTGCCTTTAGGTTAGAAATTATGATACTGTTTTTCCCCCTTCCTTACTCCCAGTATTCAGGTTGTGGAAAAATTCTATTTGTTCCTGCATTGACTAACCACAGAAGGTGAGGGTTTCAGCAGGAGTTTCCTACTGGAAGAAAGGAAGGGACAGGACAAAGGATGGTGGTGGCAGAAAAAGTGAAGCCATGGCACTATTTTTCTAGAATGATTAGAAAATAGGAAAATAATACAGCAACACAAACATTATTTCAGTTTGCTTGGTTTGGAATTTAGAGGGTCATGAGTAGCCCAAGAAATGACAGAATTAAGTCTGGAACAACATAAACCTTTGGTGAAACTTTGCTGCTTCTCGTGTCTCTGTGTTTTAGATCCTGTAGTGTAGAGGTAGATGAGGAAGTCTAAGGGAATTGTTTGTATTTACCTCTTTCCTGAAGTGGCTTGATGTTTTGACACGTAATGTTATTGCAATGAATAATATGTGGTGCTTTTGTTGTTCTGGTTGCTTTTTGAAGACCCTGTAGTTTGGACCCAACTGAACTGAATATTTCTCTTCCTTATTTCTCTCCTGAGAAAGTTTTTCTGCATATATAACAACATTTCTTCTCTATTACGCTTGATAAGAAGAGATTTTTTAACTTTCCTCTTGGTGGAAAAAAAAAAGTAAGTCTTCTTTATTTTCTTCTGTTTGACATTTTGTTCTTCATATTAAATCTACAATTCTTTCTACAGGAGACATAAAGCTAAAGGGAAAAGGGAAAGTCTGCAATAAATTAAATTTGTACTTGGGAGGCATTTTGTAAAAATAAGTACATGTATCTGGGGTGCAGAAGTTTCTGATCTGTTTCTTGCCCACTTACTAATAGTAGGAGAACAGCTTTTTGCAAAAATAGTAGTTGAAATAGTACTAATGCTAAAAACAAGAGGTAGTCTAAATGGAGGAACAACCAGGAGCCTTAGAATAAACAAACATTTAGAACATGGTGCTGATAAGGTTGAGGTTCAATTCCCATATGGGCCATTCATTTAATGATCTTTGTGAGTCCATTCCAACTCAGTATATTCTGTGATTCTGTAATTTTAGACAATAAACAACTTCAATGGGAACTTTCCTTCCTTATTCTCCTCACTGAATAAAATAAGGTCACGAATTCTCATCACATTCTGCACAGCATATTTTCACCTACTTAACAAAACAGACTTTTAGAATTAAATCCACCATGTAAAAGATAGCAACAACTTTCACAGGTATTATAGTCTAAAGAAGCAGCAATAAACACAATTTAAACAATTCTCCTGTTTCAATAAAATACTGTATGTCTTGTATGATTCCTACCTGGTCTGTCCTAGAATTTTGTCTGGACAATGCCTACCTGTATTATATGTCTAAGCCTAGCCTCCTCTATCATGGTTTTTTTTCTTCATTTCTCCTGAATCAAATTGAAATTCCCCTATTGTGTTTTCTTCTGCTCAGCTACGAGTGGAAGAAGCCCTAGATGCACAAATTCACCTCAACTGAATGCCTCTCACACAAGTCTCAAGCACCACTTCTGCTTGCACAGAAATATTAACTACCAAATTTTCTGTCTGCTCCATGGAGACATTTATAAGCATAAACTGCTGAGGTCCTTTCACAAAACACGCTGTAGAACCATGAAGAGGTTTTATTGCTTAACAAAGTGCAAATGCTTCCTCAGTGAAGTAAAAACATTTCTCCCTTCCAAGTTATGAGCTCAGTGCTCAAAACCCAAGTGTATAGAATCACCTGAAAACGGAGAGACATTTTTAGGGATCAAGCTTCAAAAATTTAAAAAAAAAAAAAAGTAGAAGTAGAATGAGTGAAAATTAACCCTAAGAAGAACCAATTTAGGAGGGGTCCCCCCCAAAAAAACCCCAAATTAGTAAGTTGATCTGTAAAATACAGTTTTAGAACAAGATTGAATGCTTTGGTTTAACTCCGCATTGGAGTCGCGGTATGTCTATAGCTGCCCGTAGAGACCAAGATCCATTTTTTCTCTTGATATTTGTTTACTAGTAGTCTTGTGAACTGTCATTTCCATCTTTTTCATAACATCTGAGCTATGTGATTATTTTCTGTGAGGAGCGATGCTCATGTCCTAAGGGATGAAAATGCTTTCTCAGAATCTGATTTTTCAAGGTACTGTGTAACACCTGCATGGGTTTTTTTGAGGACTGGATGGTTTGGGGTTTTTTTCCATACATATGAAGAATGAGTGTGCAGAGTTCCAGAGTCTACTAAAGTATATTTTGGATCTCTGTAGCACAATAAATGATATTGCATATTATATGTAAGTTGACATTCACATCATCTCTTCTAGAGAGGGTCCTGTTCCGCAAGGTAATGTGTCCTGTTTTACCTAACAGTTCACCCATTTCTGTTGTTCGTTTCTTTTACAAATACTTTGCCTTCCATTCAAATCACCCTTATATTAGCCCTGTAATGTTTTGTTCACAAACCAATATACAACAGTGACAGGATTTGTTGATACTGCACTGGAAATCAAATTTGGGCATACGAGTTTGCAAATTTCTTTGTGAAAAACTATGTACTTGCCTAAGCTGCTGATGTTACATCAGCCTTGATTTGCATGAACAACATCTCTCCAAGTCAGTGGGAGATGCTGGTAGGGACTGAGGACAACGATGCACACTTATTACTTTGCTTTCCATGACAGAGAAGGCTGCCAGAAAGTCTATTGCCTAGGAATTCTTTTGTTTGAGGTATTGCTAGTGAGACTCTCTATAACTTAAGACTGTTCAGCCAAATGCTTTCTGAACAATTGCATATGGGGTACTATTTCACACCGATGAATGAGTGTAATTTTCTTTTTATCCCTGGATATCAAGCTCAACTAGTCTTAGTCTAACTCTGACTGGTAGACTGACCTCCAGCTTCCTCTTATATCTATCAATAATTCCCCACATATTGCACTAGAAGAACAGTGGGCAAAGACTTCAAACGGTACAGAGAATCACAATCATGTTCATAGTTTGCCCTGAATATATTTAAACTATTCTTTGAAGGTGAAAAAAGGCAATTATCTTTATATTTTTTTTTTCCTACCTAAGTCTGGAATTGCAACTCTTTTTTTTTAAATAAAATACATAAAAATGAACCCAAGCACAAACCAACGAGGCTTAGTATAGTTTCTTTCACGTGACCATGAGAATTGCTCAGAGGGGTATGCAGAAACAGATCTGAAATGTCAGTACTATTTCCTTTAAATGGCCCCAATAAATATATTTGTTAAAGAAAAATCAATACAAAAAGAAAAAATAAGCAGTGCTTATGAAGAGGAAAAAGAAAAAAGGTGGCTCCAAAGCTTTATAATTGTTCAGAAAATATTTGTGTAAGGAATGACTCCTGGAAAACCTCCCAAAGACAGTGAGATTCCTGGGATTGTGCTGAGTAAGTTACACTAACTCTTACACGCTTATGTTTTCCCAAAAGAAATCCCTATTCTTTTCCTTATTTCCGCCCCCCCTTTTTTTTTTTAATTCTTCTTCTCCCATTGTTGTTATTATTGCTGTTCTTCTTCTTTAACCTGCATGTCATCCTTCTATTTGCTAAGAAAACTACCAAATTCCAGGAGGGAATACCCAACTTACATAAGCGAGTGAGGTCACTTTTATATGTAAATGATACCAAAGGAACGTCACTGCTGCACAATGACAACTCTCTGTGCCAACTTCAGCCTTTTCAGCCCAATCCTGTAATCCCATTGCAATGCTCCTGTTGACCTGAAATTTCCAGTGGGACATTTATCTCACTTCAGAGAAGCATGACTGCTGTTAGTGCTACAGAATGAACTTCAGTTTTGCTTGATACCACTGTTTCTTCCAACACATGTGAAATACTACTCTTCTGTCCTGGAGAAACTGGGACTTAGAAGACATGTGTTGCTCCTACACAAATCAAATCTGTACTCCAGTCTTCACTGGATTTGGCTTACATTATTTATTGTTTGTTACTATAGCTATTTTTTGCAATAGCTTGATAAATAAGAAATAAATCACCAACACTTGTATGAGATCTTTTATTTCTAAATGCCTTTGTCCTCTTCTTAAACTCCTAAGTGTATGTAGTTGAACGATGCAACTCTAAGAGAAGAATTCCGATTTTAAATGAGTTTAGGGGGGTTTCAACCAGAGATTTGAACTTGTGTTATGAGGGACTTAAACCAGGCTGCATATATTTGAAGTAGCTCTCTTGTCTCAGTGGAGATTTACATAACCATATCTTCCATCAGAATCTGCACTTACCCATTGCATACTCACTCAAATCAATTTAGATGAAAAATTTATTTGACCTATTTTTGCTGTCTCCAATCACATCTAAATATGTATCTGAGCATGTGTGTATGTAGGCATCCACAAATAAAACATATGAAGATGGTTTCCCTGTGATAGTATCAACATCTTCTGTGTTACTTTTGTTTCATCTTCTAAAATACCAGTTTGCACAAAGAGCCTTGACCTAATTTATAATGTGCAGCTTGGTGAAGCAACTACACGCTAGAGATGGCACTAAGCTCATTTTAACTACAACATAAACCCAGATCTTGAAAGCTTTGTGGTAACTTCCATTGCACTAAAAGCTATTGATTAGAAATGCTTCCCTGGCAGAGAGAGGGGACTGGTGAACTCATTTTGTTCCAGTGATTCACCATGAGATCTCAATGGGAGTTGCAGATGGCAAGTAGCAGCACAGCAGGTAAACTATGAGAACCACAGAGCAATCCAGGCCTTAGCCCAGCTGTATAAATTAATGAAAACATTTCTGTCCACTTGGATGGATTCTGAAGAGGATCCCATTGTATGTGCTAAGAACTATTCCTGCCCAGTTTTTCTGTTCCACTTATTTTTCACTAGTACTTCACGTGTTTTGAGTATTTAAATTTTACACTTTTCATCAGACTACTTGTTACTGCAGACAGGAAAAGCACATAATGTAGGACATTATATAAATGACATATCCTTTTTATGTCGTTTGATTGTAGTATTTGTTAAGATACATCTTTTACATGTCTTTTAGATCCATACCAATATCATTTGATGCAGGATGTAAGACAGTAGTAACATCAGTGTTGCTTAAGGGTTGTGCCCATGCCCTATCAGAAGGTGATGTATTTTAAGAATTTATCCCACTACAGAAAACAGTGGGAACTCACAGAAAATGCATACTGGATAAAAATTTATAGTTTTCAATATTGAATGTTGAAGCACATTCAAAGTGATAGAAGAAAAGCACCTGAGACCTTTATATTCTAAAGTACTTTTGGAGACAAATGGGGTGTTGGGGAGGGTGAGTTGGTTTTTTTTTAGGGAGGTAAAATGAGGTGGCTGCTCTCCATGTATTATAAACATGTTTTGGGAAATGTGCTTTGAATTTTTTTCTTTTTTCTAAGAAGCAAATTATTTACGAGCATTAGATGTTCTTCACAATAGACACTTTTGGAATAAGTATGCATTTCATAAAGCAAGAAGGCAGTTACTATAAGCTGCAAAAAGCAGAATAAGAAAATGGATCAAACACTTTTTAACCTGAGATATAAAAAGGCTTTACAATTGAAAATAATTTTAATTATGTTGTTAATGGCTTTTGTACAGTTTTTATAGCTTTGTTTTGGAACAAGCTATAGTTATAGAATCACAGTTCTTTGAACTATTTCCTTTAAACAACAGAACATACAAAAAATCAAAATCCTGTTAATTGATATTCTTTTCTCAAATTCAACACCTTCATATGCATTAGTTTTTGTTTTGTTGAATTGTAAGGAGACTTTTCCTGCAGTTCAGTGTGATCTATTTCTGTCCCTTGGCTTTATGTGACATTCTGGAGTTTTGTGTTAGTGAAGTAAAATCTTTTTCCTGTGTTCAGTGTGAAGATCATTTCTGTTTTGGTATGACTAGTTGGACCATAGCACATCATTTATTGTTCACTCTGTTGTCTGCATTCATTACATTTATACACCCTTTACATTGCATAAGGCATTATTATTACATGAATGATTGTTCATATTCTGATGTTGTCTATGTATTCAGAATATACTCATAAAATTTTACCACCTTCAAATATGAGTTTCTCTTTTAGTATACAGAAAGATTCTTTGTTCTGAAAATGTGATTCAAAAAAATAGCAAGAAATGTTTGTGCTTTGTTTGGGAGGTTTGTTAACTTGATCAAGTACATAAGTTATATGATACAGGATTCTTGCTTTCATCATTATAATTCTGTGAATTGCCTAATGGCATAAATACTCTGCCGGAAAGAAATTTTAATTATGGTTTAGATGTAGGAGTTTTTCCACTTTGGGAACCTCAGAATTATTCCTCCTCTTCGTGAATTAAAACCAGGAAGCAGATGATTTTTGCGTTCATTTCAATAATGGGCTAACAATCAAACAAGCTTTCTGTTATTTGTCAGCATTTACTTTACAGAGAAGGACTTTTATTGTTGCAAAGTTTGCTTAATCCACTTATTATTAATATTTTGCTTTAAAGGTATAAGGAATACCATTTTATATCATTCTTAAAAAGCAATCTCAAAAGAATGCAATCTAAGAAATGCATTCAGAACACGTTTTAATAGATATATTTATTCATATTACTCAACCAGTAGTATTTATGTCTCCCCTGTAGCTCCTTCTATACCTCTATATGTAGATGTTCTCATTAATTTCCGTCTGAGATCCTATTTGACTCAGTCCCATGAAAGGTCATCACAATGTTCTCTATTGTCACCTTCATATGTTCTGCAGGGCAACACAGAGACAACTTTTTGTGAGGAAAAGTTTTTGTGAGAAGGTGTTAGAATTGGTTCTGATAAAGTTTTATACCAGAAATGGTTCTTCACTAAAGAATCCTATATTTCTTTTCGTGATGCCATCTTTGTTGTCCTAACCAATTTTCCAGCTGTGAAGGAGCTAAAAATGGAAAAGATACTTTCCTACATTTTCATTGGCAGCGTGCTACTGCGCTGATGTATTATGATACATGAATTACATTACAGCATGACTAAACAAAAAATAACTTCACGTGGCCCATACTGAAGGGAGTGTGGGCTTAGGAAAAAATGTGAAGTGATTGAAGATGAGCGTCAGGATACATATCCAAGCAATTTCTTTCAGAAAGGCACAAAGGTAATAAGGAAGACTTCAAGAGCTGTCAAAAATGACATTATAACAGGTGTCTGCTATACTCCACTTGACCAGGAAGAACAAGCAGATGAGGCCTGTGGACAGATAGGAGGAGCTTCACACCCACAGGCCCTGGTCCTCATGGGGAATGTCAGCCAGCATGGTCTCTGCTGGGGGGCAAGATGGCAGGATATAAGCAATCAGGGAGGCTCCTGGAGTGTACTGATGATGACTTCCACCTCTAAATAAGAGCAGAGCCAATGAGGAGAGGTAGTCTCCTGGACTGCATACACCAAAAAGGAGGGGCTCATTCGGAATGTGAAGATCAGGGAAACCTTGTCTGCAGTGACCATGGTGGAGTTCAGGACTCTGAAGACACAGAGGAGAGTGAGAAGAAAGCTCACAACAGTTGCCTTCAGAAGAGCTGACCTTGGCCTCTTCAAAGATCTGCTCAGAAGTGTCCCATGGGATAAGGCCCTGGAGAAAGAGGGTCCAAGAAAGCAGGTTAATATTTATGGATCACCTCCACAAAATAATAATAAAAGAAGCCTACAAAGGGTAGAAGCAAGGACAGGTAGGGCTGGGAGGAATACAGAAGCATTGTCTGAGCATTCAAGAATGAAGTGAGGAAAGCCAAAGCCCAAATGGAATTTCATCTGTTCAGAGATGTCAAAGGCAACAGGAAGGGCTACTATAAGTACATTATTGACAAAAAGACCAGGAAAAATGTGGACCCGTTGGCCACAAGACAGGGGACATGGTGACACAGGACAAAAAAGAATGAGGTCTTGAATGCCTTTTTTGCTTCAGCCTTTAGTAGCAGAATGAACCTTCAGGAATCCCAGGTCCCTGAGAAAAAGGAGAAAGGGTGGACCAAGGTAGATGTTCCCTTAGTGGAAAGGATCAGGTCAGAGAATACTTATGCAAACTATCCATACGTAAGTCCATGGCACTTGATGGGATACAACCATGCTGAGGAAACTGCCACCTGTCATTGTGAGGCCACTCAAGATAATCTTTGATCAATCATTGCGGCTGGGAGAAGTTCCAAAGTGGGAAGAGCTCAAATGTCATTTCCATCTTCAAGAAGTGTAAGAAGAAGGACCAGGGAAATAGAGGCAAGACTCAGTGTTCCCTGAGAACAAGATGGAGCAGCTAATCCTGGAAACCATTAAGGATGAGAAAATAATCAGGAGTTGTCAACATGGCTTCACCAAGGGTAAGTCATGCTTTACCAACTTCACAAACTTCAACGATGAGTTGACTGACGTGGTAGATGAGAGCAGAACACTGGATGTTGTCTACCTGCACTTCAGTAAAGGCTTTGACACTATCTCCCATACAATTCCCATGGGGACAGCACAGGTTACCCAGAGAGATGGTGGAGTTTCCATCACAGGATATATTCCAGAGCCATCTGAGCGCTACCCTGGTCAACCAGCTCTAGGTGACCCTGCATGCCCAGGGAGGTTGAACCACATGATCTCCAGAGACCTTTTCTACCTTAATCATGGTGTGATTCTGTGATTCTGTGCTACTGATTAACTCTTAGGAAGAGAAGAACTAGCTGTCTTGGGTTAACTTCTATTAACCCCAAATATGAGACTATTTTGAAATATTTACTACTATCTACTACCAGTAGAAATTTTATTTGTGCCGTTTTGAGATGGAAACAATCATAGATGATAAATCAGTGTAGCTCACCCTAACACCATGGGTTTGCAAAAGCATGCCAGGTACAATTTCTCCTTCTCAGAGCCACCTTTTTCACCTATGCTAAACTAATGCACTTTTGTTACATCACTTAGGAGTGTTATAAAAGTTACAATATATATCCTCAGGCCAAGAAAAGAGCCATTTAATCAATTCATATCAAAGTGATTAATGAAAATTAAGAGCAGCTCTAAAGCACCTGACTGACTGCAATGTGTGTAAGTACTCTGAACACATGGAAGCTTAATCCAGGCATTCACATGGCTAAAAAAAAAAAAATTCTTTTGCAACTTCTGTAAAATCTATGGAAAGAAGAGATGTATCAGTTCTTACTTTAGCTAAGGATAACCAGATTTTAAGAGAAAAAATGTTGATTTTTTTTAATTGTAAAATTTCTTGTAATTAGATTAATTGTCATTATCTATAACAACTAATTAATCAGAATAACATTCAGTGTTAGCATTGAAATGATTGTAGACTAATAAAGGAGAAAATTAAGTTCATTTTAAAAAAAATAAAGATATCTGTTTTGTTCACTTGCAGTCACAGATAGCTATGATTAAATTTTAATTTGATGTCAAATTAAGGACTTGGTTACAGTATGCTGACTTCCAGAGTACAGCTCTACTCACTTCAGAGGAAATTCCCATTTAAATGAGGAGAAGGTTTGTCCTATGCCATTCTAATGTCTTCCAAAAGCAGCTTCAGCTCAATTCACATCCACAAAATGAATCTCAGTAGTAGCCAAGAAAATTTCATGGTGGCTAGCTGAAGAACTATACAACAAAATGATTTAGAATATCGGTACTCTATTTTTAATTGTGAACAGTGTGTCTTCTACATTTTTAGCTGCTAACTCTCAAGAACACTTCATACCAAATCGTCTTCAGCCGCCTGTGTCAAAGTCATGGCATCAGGATAGCACATAAACATTCCTCTCTTTTTTTATGAAGACAATGTGTGAATACAAAAATATGGCTGGATTTGCATGCAGTCCTGTTAATTTTGGTGTTGTACCAGTCTGGGAAGGCACAAGTATCCAGATTCAGAGTCAGGGCCTGAGTGAATATCTCAGATAGGCAAAATGTACAGTCATATGTCTTCACTATTTAGTAAGTGCTATAAACAGGAAATGCTATATTTGCACAGTCGAGATTGTGTAAGTGTAGATAGCTGCCAGTACACTGTACAATACAAAAGCAGTAGAAAAGTTTTAGGAAGCATTGTGTAAAAATAATATCCCTCTCATGGACAAAACCCATGACCTCTCCTCCTTTGAGTATCCTGCTCGTGTTATCCTCTGGATCATCACCTCCATAAAGCTGCCATCCAGTTGGAAAATTACTTCTGCCATTCAATCACTGCACAGCATTTTTGCTCACTGTCAGCTCAGCTAATCCTATTCTATTAATGGGTCTAAGAGACCAGTTTTGCTGAAAGGATGATTGGAGAGGGATTTGATTTCTTCTGATAGTAACTGGGGCTTGATTTTGCAGCCTCTTGGATAGCCATAATTGACTACACAAAGCACAGTGCAACAAGGAAAAGTTTGGCTTGTTTCTACTCTCACATACATAAAAACAAGCGTGAGTAATCCTGAAAAATCTTTATTCCTCATTTCACAACTGTTTATTAAAGAAGGCATTGAAATAAGTTACATTATTAATTTCTCAAATTAATTTCAAAATGGATAGTCTTAATCACATTGTGTCACCCCACATTGCTTTCATAGAACATAATCTGCACTCGACATTGCTCTCTGCCAGCCAGAAGAGTTAATTGTGTATGAAAGGTTTTGATAGGAATAGCCCGAAAATATATTTTCATGACATATACCCAGCAGGGTGAAACTGAGGAAAATCCAAAGGAATAAAAATAATGCCAGGAAGAAAAGAGAAGTTGTAAAGTGAACCATATACAGTCAGTTTGTAGTTCTAGTCAGTCTAGTCATTCTCTGTGATAGGAAATAAGACCTCTAGTGATTACAGGGAAGAGGTCCTAATGCACAAAGCAAGGTAAAGTGTGTAAATCCCAGAGATTTTCAGTGGAAATTGAATTTTTCAAATCCAGAGAGATAGTTCCTGAGGATAAATGGGAAAAGAGCAGCAGTTCTTAAAGAATATCTGGCTACTGAGTAAAATACATAGATTTACATTGTGTTTCATTTCCTACTTACACTTGGAAATTAAACGACTGAGGAGGGAACGTGGTTATTTGATTCACCCTCACATATGCTAATGATTTATTTCTCTTTTCATTACCTCTATTAATGTTACTAAATTCAATTATTAAAAAAAAAAATTGGTTCCTGGTTGTGGTTGCTCCAGCCATGACACATATCCAGGAATGCTTGTCCCAGTGACTGATGAAAATTTCTTTAAAGAATTGATGTATTGTATGCAGGTAAAAAGTATAGTAAATATGAGAGTAGCAAGACCCATTTTGGAGAAAAAAAGATTAAATTTAATGATGTGGGAAAATATGACCAAAGTAAAATTGCTTGGGATTGTAATACAATTAAAAAGCAGTAATTTTTATGTATGATTCCTCCCCTGAGACTTTTGAAGTCTGTATGGTAAAAACTACTAACAGAAGAAACAAGTAACTTTCCAAAATTGTCAGTTCCAGGAAGCAGTTGAGAAAAAGGAGATTAAAGTGTCAAAGATGTGCTTATTTGTCAACTCCTGTGGCTCCAAGGATACAAAATCCCATTCAGATGTGCAATATCTAAAAATATATAACAATAAGAAGTCATCATCAATTAATAGCATTAAACTAAAGCAATGCTGAATGTGTTCACGTTTGATACCGTTGTGATGATAAGTGTTAGAAAAGTGATAAGTCTGCACAGGGATGAAATAGCACAAAAAATGTTGCCTCAGAAAGAGCAGTGCTTTAATTATGTCTTGATTTTGATTCTGTTTCTCATCTGTTTCTCAGATAACTGGAGAAGGTATTAAAAAATATAACAGGTGGTAGAAGTAAATTGTGGCTGGGGGTATTATCCTGTTGTGAACCATAGGAAAAATAGGAATTTGTCTGAATGGGCTTTTTTTTCACCCATTATATTTGAATTCTTCATGGGAAGTATTTCTCTGTGAAATCTTTGTGTAAATGATGCAGAGATTGGTTCTGAGAAAACAATTTATTTGAATGCTTTTGTGTTTAACAGGGTGTCAAAGTATTTGCTGCTGTTTATGCTTGGTTTCTGTTCTCATTTAACTAGAGAAAATTCATAGATTCATAGGAGTTCTGGCCAGAGTGTACCACTATGAAAATATTAACCTGACCTCCTAAATGGCAAAAGGCAGAATCTCTTCCAGTGATTCCTGTGATGCAGCCCAAAATCAATGATTGATATACAGTCTCTGTTAGAGAAACGCTCTGTCTTAAGACTTCAGGGAAGAATTTCCCAGAATTTACCAATGCTTATTTTATCTTTATTAAATGTTTTTGTCTTCTTTTCAGTTTGAACTTTTTTGACTCTTGATCACAGTCTTTGTCTGATTGAAAGTGCTTCCAGCTATGAAGAACTTTTGATAGTTACAGGCTGCATTCAGACACCTCTTAATCTTACCTTGGATATATTCAACAGATTGAGCATCTTAGGGCTTTCTTTGCAAGACATGGTTGCTGAGTTTTCTTAGGGTTTTAATGACATGAATGACTCTGGGGAAAGTTCTTTTTCTGAAACCTTTCTCATTTTTTATTTCCTTTTAAATACATGACCATTGGAACTAAACACAGTACTGTGTTAAGCATTAAAAAATAATGCCATTTTCTATTTCTGTTCATTATTTCTTTGCTTGTGCACTCAAAACTTGCACTGCCCCCCTTACCTGATGCTTCACACTAGGAGCTCATCTACAGTAGCTTAACTTAAATGATCTTGTCATTATTTCATTTTCAAAGCACTTGGGATACTGTCCAGAAAAGATGGCCTCACTTAGAATAAATTCCTGGATGTTACTAAGATTTACAGAAGCGTACTGAATATGTGCTGATGGCTTTGTCTTATTAAAAGCTGGTAAAAATACCTAATTGTGCCCTAATGATCCTCATTTGGCAGAAAGACTTGTCCTTATTTTCAGTCAAGGCAGGCCATTAGTGCTTCTGACAGGATCCTGCCTTTCTCCCAAGTCTTGAACAGGGCATTCCAGAAAAGAAAGGATCCTTAAGGAGATGTAGGTAGAGAATGAAACTAGAACAGGGCCAAACTCCTGTTATTCTGAAATTTCTCCTTTCCACCCAAAAAATATCAATAAAGTCCCTGTCATATTTCTACCAACCGCACTGGAAAGTCCTTTGAATGGGTCTATCCAAAGCTGTGTGGAGACTAGCAGGGGCTGTACATGGATTTCAGACCTAATGGAGCCATGTGGAAATGTAGGAACTCCTGGGCCCTTTTCCTTAGATTCTGGTAGATTTCTAGATTTTGTGTAAGAACCCCAACAGGACTGGGAAATGTTGTTTCCCTATTTACTCAGTACTCAAGAAGGCTGCAACAAAATCAGAGTTCTGTACTAGGTATCTTTATAATCAATTTCTAATTATTCATAATTACAGTCAATAATGACAATCAATATGTGCAGTACAGTTTTCAAAGTCACATTTCTAAAAAATGCAAATAATCCTAATGGAATTTGTCAGATGCACAGCACTTGAGAGGATCAATGATCATGGTCATGGATATTCAATGTATTGCTTTAGTTCATCATTATTGACTATATGACTGTTCAGGCTTTATAACATACTTTATAGTATACTTTATATTTTCATATCCTTTCCAAATATTTTGTTTTGAACCCCCATCAATAAAACAAATTTCTCTACCAATTTGAGAAACGGGTGTGACAGACTTAATTGCACTATCCAAGAAATGCTGGGAGCAGTTCCACAGATAAATCTGTTCCTTGAAATGATATTTCCAAGTACAGTATTTTTTGGTAGATAAATTTAGAGAGAAGTATGATTATGCATTATTCTTTGAGAAAACAAAATATTGTATCTTAAACTTCTAGCCATCAATTTTTTTGCGAGACAGCTTCATAATATAGCTGTATTTCATGCTATTTCACCACTTGTCATACTTCTGAATCCCTTTTGAAATTTCATAGAATATGTCTACAGTATGTTATGTCCTTCCTTGCAGGAATGTGATTGTGAACCACAATTGTCATGATAAAAAAAACCCAAAACACTATAAAAATGCTTCTGCTAATATGCTATTTCTTATAGTGTTGTTTCTGGTTTTGTAATTTCAAAATACTAATGTACTGTTTCTTCTGTTTGTCGTGAAAATACAGTTCTTACATAATTGTGTGGCTAAGGTGTAAATACTCTAGCAGATGAAAAAATGTAATAGCAGACATAACTACTAAACACAGAAAGAGTGTTTTATTTATCTTCTTTTTTAAAGTCAAGGTTTCCATGAAGAATCACCAAATATTACAATGATTCTTGAATTAGTAAAAAAATACTGTAAAAATATGATTCTCATTTTCATATCACTAAATCACAGTGATATGCCAAAATAATTAGAATTGGTTGCACTTTTGCTGCAAAAAAAAAATGGAGCAAAATCTGCTCTCAGTTCAGTAGGGACAGCCTGAGACAATTCATCTGGAGATAATAAGCCAGATTCACAGCCTGTGTAAGTTGTATAGTTCCTCTGATTTCAACTGTGTCACACCAGATTTAAATCAACTCAGTATTTGGCTCGATATGCACAGTCAACAGATTACACATGTAGCACTGAGAGCAGACTTTGGCTGGAGGAATTAGGTTGGAAACACAGAAAATAGCAGGACAATTAATTTTGTTGGTGGTGGGCATGGGGGAAGGTCTTGGAAATAAACATTTGCAGTGGATAAGAGCTCTCTTGTTCTTCAAGTGAGGAGCTCGGTGCAAAGCGAAAAGTAGAAGAGTCCCCACATCTCTTTGAATTCAGAATGCCGAAGAGAAAGTCACCTGTTTTCAGGGTGAAAAGTCATTGGTACAGTCAGCTGGTGCAGAAAAGGAAAGAGCTGCTCTGTGACACTGCCTGGAGCTGTGGCACTTTGGGTCCTGAAAACCTTGAGTTCCACTGTTGTCAACAGAGCTACTCAGTAGACTGCAAGGTCCCTTAGGGTGGATGCATATAAATATGGGTAAATTCTGACGCTGTATGGCTAAATCATCAGCAGTGACAGAAATGTGTAGTATGGCTCTACTCTCCCCCAGGTACAGAAATTTTACACCAGTGCAACTCTAATGACATAAATGCAGTTACTCCTGATTTAAATGAGGAAAATTTTGTTGCCTCTGAACTGCACTTAATAGTATACATGCCTTTCAAAGAGTTTTCCTTTTTCCTTTTTTTTCTTCTTTTTTTTTTTCCTACTTTTGTTTTGTTTTGTTTTGTTTGAGGAGTGGCTGGAGTAAGCAAAATGAATAAAAAGCAAGGCTAGAATTTGGGCTTTCTGGCTTCTTAGATTCTGCTTAGAAGAATAGGCCATGCCAAGAAAATGGGAATCGAGAAAGCCGAGTGAAGTGTTAGTGACATGGAAATATATCAGCCATCACGAACAAACTACCTTAATTAAAGAAAAGTGCTCAACGCTAATCTAATATAAAAGCCTTGTAAAGAACCATAAAGAAACCGAACTAATTTTTTTCTTAGATTGCAAAACTGTTTAAGAAGGTTTAACTTACCATGACAAAAACCTGTGGAGGAATGAATTTTCATTGCTGTTTACTAGTGCATAGGGGTTTGGCTATATACGCTGTTTAATTCACAGAGTAGGTATTCAACTTCTTCCATTTTATTTAATTCAAAATGTTTTGACAGCTTAACTTGCTATCACTTAAAAGTTTAATCAATCAGGCATTTAGGAGAAGCTGCTCAGTTAGTATGAATCTTTCTGGTGAAAGTCATCAAAAAAGGAATACCAATTATTGCTAAGAGGAGGGCTCGTGATATAAAACAAAATATGCTAAACCCTGTAGCCAGATGAGTTTAACTGTCTGACGCTGCCTATGATGTCATTTTCAGAACCCTTTTCTTTGACTCTGACATCATGAGGAACTGAACTGGCCTGTCAGCAAGTTCATAGACTGGTTTTAAAAAATCATGTTAAGCTAAACATGACCACCAAAAAGGATGCCATGACAATGTTGGTATAACAATGTACCAACACTGACAACCGGAATTAGATGAGAGAGCCTGCAGTTATACTACAACTGAAATAACTAATTTATTTTTCATTGAGTTTGGGTATTTTTTTTTTTTTTTTACTTAAAGAAAGGAAATTACTGTCTGCAGTTAAAGGTAGAAGGCACTTCCAGAAAAGTTTTGCTAAGAGTTGCTATTTCTAATAGCCCAAACATCACTCCAATTTACATTGTGTATAGAACATAGTATCTTTATCTTGTGAAACTGGGTGTTCTTCATTTTCTCAGTGAATTTTATTCTATTTCTTGATTTAGAATGTGTGAGTTGAAAAGGTGAATTACAATATCTTAACTGTATAACTAAAAACTGATAAACCCCTATTATTCATCATTTATAGCAGTTATTATTTTTAAAGTGATAAACTTTTCAAATTATTTGTTGGAATACTGTCAAGTTTTGATGACCTTTTTCAGTGCTTTCTGGCATTGACTTATAAAGGCTTTTCACTATGACAAGTGACACATTCTGGGAGGAAATGACTGTGCTTAAAAAACATCATTAAGCCCAGTTCTGTATAACTCGTTTTCTTATTTTTTTATTGGGTTACAATATATCAAAATTAGTTTAGTTTCATGGTCACATGAAAAGGCATTATTCCTATGGGATGACTCCATGCGAAATGGCCCCTAATGGCAGAACTGGCCTTCAATTTGCACTGGCTTCTGCGTGCTCCCTCCCCAGGAAGTGTTGGTGGAGATGACATAAACTGCAGCAAGGGATCTCCCAGCCAGTCAGACTGCTGTGTTGTTGCCCTTCCCCGTCTCTTTGTTGGTTCCACACCATCCATCTCCTTGGCTTCTGTGATGGTTTTCCTTGTTATTTTACCCTTCCCATTTTCTCTCTCCTATCCTCTCCTCAGTCATGATCATAATGGGTAGCAGAGAAATACTCCCTCAAAATCACCTTCCCAGTGGAGTAGCCGAGGACTATAGGCAGTAACATGAGTGTTAGGACACTGAGCCTGTTTCTCAGGTTTAAATTCTGTCCACTTCATTAACTGAGGCTCAGTTGTTACTCCCCTTTTGCTTTGTAAGATTTGGGAGAACCTTCTTTCCTGTGCCCCATATTGATGTTAGGTTGGATATAGAAAGACCAATTGTTGCTTGTTCATAGCAGCCTTCCCTTAGGCAAAATTCCCTTTGATCTAACCCGAGGGCAGAACCCATCCTTGGCACTGCTGTGTCCTTTGCTGGCTGTACCAGGCAGAGAATTGATTGATTTTTTAAAATGTGCAAGTTTCTGATGCTGACCAGTTCTGTGGGACATAATCCAACAATTCTGAGTTATTCCACCCAGTTTAAGTGCCAGTTTTTCCCTGTTGGATTTGGAGATTTGGACCAATGACCAGAGTGCCTCACTAATGACTGCAGGATCAGCCATGCTGCCTGTGGTAACATCTTCAGAGCATATTCAAGAATTTAAGTTATCTGAAGTTTAAAATAATCTACTTCATCATGCAGGAAAATTTAGGATGGGAAAGTAGAACCAAATGAACTTAGAATCCCTATCACAAATGACTGGTGGCTTTAAAATATATAGTTACAAAAGTCTTACAAGAAGAGCCTCTGATTAATAAGTAACAACAATAATAATTGCATGTACAAAGAGCTGCAGTAAATCCTGTACAATTTTTGCACTTTGGAAAGAGTATTGTTTTGTTTCATATCACATAAATTTTGTTAAGTAGAGGAAACACTGCTTCCCTGGTGCTTTTGTTTTTCCCTCTGGATTGTAGCAATGGAGCACTTGCATGTTGTGTTTGATGCCTTGCATGATAAAGACATGCAATGGCAAGTTCCAGTCTGCATGCTGCTTAATGAATGTTTTCCTTTTCTCTCCTTCCCTGTTATGTGCTTACAGAAGACAACTATGTGGAAGGTGGGTGCTTTCTACCTTATTTTCCTAAGCTCTTGTTTTTCCCTTCTGTTCAGTGGGGTTTTTTCCTTCTGCTTAATGTTATTAAAGTACACAAATCATTCAGTACGGTAAGTTGTATTTTTTCCCCCATAAAAGCATACAAGTTTATAAAATAAATGTGATTGCTTTTTTCATACAGAACTCAAGCAAAGCTCCTTGGCCTTATTGCTCTAATTCCAGAATATCCCCACTGAAACAAAAGGATTTATACTCGTATGACTGATACCATATCCAAAATCTTTCTGGAGATTTGCAGGACTGATTTCTTCTCATGTTCTGTATGAAAAACACTTCAAGAAACTATTTGTCTCATCAATGTGGAGCCCGAATCCTCCCAATAAGATAGTAATGCATGTTAAATTCACGTTTTTTTAATTGCTTAGGAAAATGGAAAGCGCTTTTCTCTTTAATACCACAAACCTTGCTTACTGTAATATCCTTTACAGCACAAAGCTTTAGGAAAAAAGGTTTTCTGTCTAACTTTTTTATCATAATGCACTTGCCTTTTGGACATTGTGAAAGAAGCAGCATGCGATTTTAATAATTATATTGATATGTAATTAAGTCCCTTTAAAGAAAATATGGCATAGGGCAGTGGAAATTAAGGCACAATGCCATCTATCCTGAATATTGGTAAGTAAGTCTATCAGCTGGTAAAACATGCAAATATATGATAGTTTTAAAGTCTTTTTGCTTACAAGCCAGAAAGTGCAGGTGCTTTTTTATGTACAAATGTTTTTAAAAGTCTCTCTGGGGTGAATCTTTGCATACTGGATAAACGATTTTCTATTTAAAAAAAAATTCGTTTACCTATCTAAACTGAAAAATTTCTTTCATTTTACTTCATTCCAATATTTTAAAAACTCTTTTAAAAGTAAGGACTTTGTAAACTAACTCAAATGCAAAGTGACTGCCTTGGAATGACTCTGGCCCAGGGTGCTTGTGTGAGCCTCTCTGGGGCCTGAGTTCTTTCAGGTTTCAGTCACCATGGGCCATTGCTTGCCTGTTCTGGGGTGATTTTCTCAAGAAGCCTTGAGGTGCTGGTGCTTCATTTCTCTATGCTGCTGTATTCAAGGAGGAAGACAGGTGCTCAGATTTAGCACATAGATGATGCTCTGCAATTTTACTAATATATATGTTATTTCAAGGAGAAAGAAAATTCAAACAATTCTGGTGCTTTACTTGTGTGCACTGTCATGCTAGTACACGTCAATAAAATTTCATTTTCGTTGTAAGATAAAAATGTATTCAACAACACTGGGATAGAAATTCTGGCTGAAAAACATAAAAGCCTAGAAATAACTACCTAATCTTGTATTTGATCTGTGCATAAAACTCTTACTGGTGTCAACATGAGTCTCAAAATTTGAATTAGATTCAGTATAACTAGATAAGGAGGTTCAATTGCATTTCACATATTCATTTATGCACAGCAGTACAAGATAAAACCTGGATAATAGTTAATCCAGACTTTACTGGAATCCGATTCTTAAAACTGCAACCTTAAATTTATTCCAACACAGGTCTGGATACTTATGCATACATTAAAGTTACAAAGCATGAATATGTAAAGAATGGAAGCATAAAATGGTATATCCAAAGCAGAACTTGAAAATTGAGCTAAAATTTTTCGTCTTTGATCTCTGTGATATCTGAGCATCTCTGTAAGTAAGGCTACATAAGCAAAGAGAAATATGTAGTATTCAATTTTATATATACTGCTGTTAAAAAAGGCTACTGTTTATTCATTTTACTGAGGTTGTACTAGACTTTAATACCTTCACTGCAATTTTATCACGTTTAAATTTTGTTTTGGCCTGTGCTCTGCATGGAACTCACACACCAAACTATGACAATATCCTATCTTCATATCCCCTTCCATGATCCCACGCTGTGCCCCTAAACTCTCTCCTTTCAGAGCCAAGTTCGAGAGAGAGTTGGAGTGGATCACACATGAGGGATTCCTTCTAAATCTTGAATTCCTAATTCACAAAGAAATTGAAGCAATGGTGCACAAATGAGTATTTTCTATATATGGGATGCCTATACGTGGCTACTTAAGGATAACACTTCTCAGGTCTATCCATCATTGTATTCTGTATTTTAAGCAGACTTTCATTTTGCAAATCTAGCAGTGATTGCTGTCATGGCAGATTTAGCTGTATCATTTTAAACCACTCTGTGGAATGAACAGGTACAGTATGAATAATTCTTCATTCTTCCATAGCCTTCATCCATAGATTGCAAAAATATAACATAGGGTAAGTATCATTATGTGCCTTTAGCACGGAGGTATAGGTGACCTCACTGCTTGCAAATAAAGTAACACAAAAAGTCAAACAAAACACAGTGTCTTGAGGAGTAGTACTGATTTTTTATATTGGTAGATGTTTGGTTTGAGCAGTGTATGTCTTTTACATTCACTTGACTGCCTTTTATCATTGAACAACATTGTAAGTGACTCTTAAAATTCAAGTAGTTTTTATGATGTTTTCAAGAGGCACTTCTGCTATTTACTTTTTGTTCAAATTATGTAAGAGTCATCTGTTTGCAACTGACCAATTTTACGTATCATTTTAACAAAAATAGTAGCTATTATCGGTGATGATCTGAAGCTAGACCTTTTTCTAGGTTCATACAGCTATGAAGTTCATATGTAAATGTGAACTAGTAAGAGATCACCTTCTTTGCATTCCCCTGGGAGACAGGACAGTGATTTGTTTCATACCTTCTAAGAGCTGAAAGAGCTCACATAAAGTAGTGGCTGAAAAGTCACTCTTTCATTAAAGAAAAAGATTTTGTGATATTTGACTGCTTTCACTTTTCCTCTATCAAATACAGTTAGGGTCAAGTCAAAAGTCAGATTTCTCGCTATAGTTGCCAACGCCAAAAATTAAAACCCAAAAGACAAATTAATCAATCACGAGAAGAGACTGATATTTCCAAAAGGCCACTTATCAAGAGATCCAAGCAAGGACACCCAGCACAAAATAATGAATTAAAAAAATATGAACTGGTCTTTACACTGTTTATTCATCAAGCCTCTCTTGCATCAACACTTACAGAGAAAGAACACCCATGAAAACATTTCTATTCTCTTGCACAAGCTGCAAACTGCCAGTCCAGCTGTGTGATGTTTCCCAAGCAATGCTGATGCAGGCATCCCTTCAGGATTACAGTCAGCTTTCATTTACATTGCTGTGAGCCCCAGGTAATCCCACCAGCTGCAGAGCACTGTATTTGGAAACAGAATTTATTGCACAAGAGATGAGACACATCAGGCCCTTCAGTTTAACTACATATCTAAAATGGGTGACATTAGAAAGCAATAATTCAGCAAAACCATTGTTAGTCTACTTGGAACATCACTTGAGATTTGGAACTGATAAGAGACGAATCCTTTCAGACTGATTGCAGTCGGGAGTATCTTCTTTGAACTACCCCCAAGTAGTGTGAGTCATTTGTGCACCTAATTTTCTTTGTGAATTAGAAATCACAGAAACCCTCTCTCTAGGAAGTCTGCTTTCCAATAAAGAGAAGGATACGTGATTGCTCACCTTCTTTGTGTGAATTAATTTCTATCAATTGCAATTAAGAAAATAATGTATGGCTTTTTAAGAAGAACCCATTTAACACATGAACAATTAATAACTTCTGAAATGGATCCTAAAACAGCTAATTTCAACAAGAATAAGCCTGTTTTTTAAATCAGACAGAAAAACTGAAAAGCCTGCATATATCTAGAAAAAATATTCTCCCTGCATCACATTATACTCAGTGAGATTTAAGTATCATTTTATTATGGTGAATTAAAAAAGCTGAATATTTTTCCTTAAAGATCAACAAAATTTGGCTCTGGATGAGTGATTATCATTATGGACATCTGCTTTGAAATGTCACTAGACCTATTCCGGTATGATGGGATTTCATCTCACAATACAAGTATAAAGCAAAATCTATTTCTCACAGATTTATGAAGTAGTTGCAGAAACTGTCACTTAAATTTTCTTTATTACTATGTATTTTATATTGCATATGTAATAATTTGCCTTCTCTGGAACAAATTCATTCTACTGTCACATTTCACACAAATAAGGAGACATCCTTTGCATTATCATTTCAATGTGATGAAGAAATTTTATTTAATTACCTGAAATACTCATTTTTATGAGGGGAAAAAGATCAGACCCAGCCCATTTTTCAGGTTTAAACTTCTCCAGGGTTTAAACATCATTTCACTTGTAGAGGACAGGAAGTCCTCCCAGCAAAGTGTTCAAAGCAATATAATCAAAATATGATAAAGACAGATGGATTATTAAAGGAATTGGTTGGATTTGAAAGCATTTTATTATTTTCTGTCGTTGCAAATACTGCACAGAAAAAAAATACACAATAAAACATCACCCAGTGTTTGAATTGCAGTTCTGTTACTCGTAGCCCAAAGCATTCCAACCAGTGGTTGAAAAATGCTCTTTGATTTCCCTCTGTGATACAGACATCTCATAGGAAACAGATGCCTGTCACAAAACATTTTTGTCAGTGTGACAACACCACCTTCCCGTGCTCCCTTGTTCATTGCTGACTGTGCTCTTGTTTCCCTTCAAGGTCTGGCGCACCTGATGATGGGCGACCAAGGTATGGGCTCTGTTCCTTTTCCACTCTGCTTTCATTGTTTCTTCTTGTTCTGTAGCTGCTTTGAATCCATCACTGCGACCGATGGGCAAATGCTTGAAAGCTGTCTTTGGCTGCAAAGAAACACATGGTTTTAGTCACATCTTTTTCTTATTTCATTTTTTTTGTTTTTTTTTTTGTTTGCTCTGTAAGCTTTTGTCCTTCCTGCCTCCTCAACTCCCCCTCTTGCAATACAATGACTAAAAAGAGGTGAGAGAAATAAGAAGGTGATTAAGAAAATTTCATGTATTTATCAGAAAATAATAATTATGGGTGATTCTATAAAAGATAAACAAAGTGCAAGACCTCTCTTCAGATAGCTCCTGAAAGAAGATACTCCTCTTGGCACATTGTACACTTTGAAGAGCCTATTTGCGTTAATGCATGGCTGATTGGAATTGTGCAGAAAGCACCTGCTCCTGGCTTCTGGAATGCTGAGAGTACAGTTTTGCTGCCTAACAAAACCAGTGATTTTTTCCTCCTAACCATTGCCCATGTTACCTTTGTGACAGTCTTTCTTATCTAAGCATGGGTTATTTCTGTGTTTCTCTGCATGTACATGATTGGGAAGAAATAAACCAAATCCCTAATATGACACTGATTGCATCTCCATTTGTCTTCAGACACTTACCTTATACTTTGTCTCTTCATGTTCAGATACTATTGCATTTACATGTACTCATGACTCTTACTGTTGTTTCTCTCCTCTTCTTTATTCTCTTTTTGTCTGGAAATGCTTTCTTCATGGAACCATTTCACCAAATCCATAGGTAAAAGTAAAGGTATTACATGATTTTCTTTATTTTTTAATGCCATCAGTATACTTTAATGTATGTATAAATAATGCAAGTAAATGTGAAATTTTTTGCACTGATAACGTGAGGTAGGTATATTCTTACAGTCAATATTTCATGGATATCAAGGTAAGGAGAATTATGCTAAAGTACAGGCTGACCGTTTTCAAAGTTTGTCTCCTGGTGAGAGATGTAAAGCTTTGGCAGTGATAAAAGAGTTATAGGAACCAGTTATTGAAAGTGTTCAGGATGAAATAACAGCCACATTTTGAGGTATGCCTTTTTCTGTTCTCAAAGAGTCATAGTCTAAGCCACCAGAGAGAAAAAAAAAAAAAAAAAACAACATGATGTTGTTCAGTAGAGACTCTCTGGAAATAATCTGTCCAGGGTCAGTCCACAGCTTGATGTATGTTTTAAATGGGAATAGCACTAACTTTAGCAAGTCTTTACCCTGAGAGTTTCCTTATATATTAATCACTTTGAGCATATCTGAGATAAGAATTGGACAAAGGAATGAGGAAGAATAAAGGCCAATGAGAAGTGTGGGGTTTCTTTCAGTTTTTTTTTATTCTTTTTGTTTCTTTATGTAAAGAATGCCAGCCGTGTTTGCTTCCCTTCTCCCAGAGGAGGAAGTGCAGTAGGGGCAAGATTTTTTTCTGTACAAATGAACACCAGGTTTTGCTACAAGGACACTTGTTCACAGGCATTGTGTAAATATATTTTTATGATAAGAAGCTGGTCATTAAAAGCCATTTGGTCTCTGTTACATGTGATGAATAATACAGTTCTATTCATCTTAAGCATTTGTCAGGGGGTGTGTATCCTTTGTATATATCAGAAATCAAATCTGCATGGTTGTAGTTAGGTGCAAGTAGTTAAACTAACTAGTTAAATTAGAAACAAACTTCCAGGTTTGTTGGTGTCTTGGCTGATTTAGTGTTTATTGTCTGATACCTAGAAAGTTCATGTGATGCAAAGACTGTAAATAGAAATCTGTAATGTCTCATTCCTCCTCGTATCAGACCCCCTGGAAAGACTCTGTACCTGTATAGGTGGGATACCATTTAAAGGGTTGTATGTGTCCTGCAACTCTACATCTTCTTGCTTAGTGAAAGGTTTTAAGCAAGTATGAAAAATTGCTGATTTCATTGTTTTATAGGATCATTTTGTTTTGTTCACTGTATCCTTTTGTTTTTCTTAATCATACCTAGTATGTATGACTTCCTTATTACTTATTATTACTATCTCATTCCCAATCAGTAGATATCCTGGCTGCAATCACCTTAAAATGACATTTTATATTAACTGAACCTTGACATTATAGATATTTTTTATTAATAAAGCAGAATTATTTTTCTAGGTTGCTCTGTACAAAGAATAAATGATGTAATATGTACACCAAACACCAAAGGGGTTTTTTGTATGAGAGGATTAAAATATAAACATTATGAATATTTATTATTAATAGTAGCTGATCTGGAGAGCAGATTTTTAACAAAACAGAAACTTTTCAAGTATTGTGCAACATTTAGACATTTATATTTTTATTTTTAAAGGTTTAACAACTGTATTCACCAAAAAAATTACCTGGTATATATTAGCTACATTTAATATTCAACAATGTGCCATGTAACGTAATTTAAACACCAGTCACCAGTCATCTAATCATTTGACTACATTTTTCTTTTCATGTTTTGATTTTTATTAGATTTATCTAGTTAATATAGAAATATTACTGTGTTTTGAGAATCACAATATTTCTGCACATATAATGGTGTATATTTGTTCAAATGGATGGAAAGGGTTTATACATATACCAACTCCAGCTGCTTGTAACACAAAATATCCCTCAATATTTAACCTCAACCAGCAAAAACCAGCCTCATTTTGTTGACTATCCTGACACTTTATTAACATCAGCTATTGAAACATGTGGCCTTGAAACAGTTGAGATAACACACACTTGTAGCACATGACAGTATGAAAAATTAGGAGGATGATGGAAAGGAATGAAGGGAAAAAAGAGGAAACGCCTTCGTTATAAGTTCCACTCCTTGAGAGGTATGCAAGGTCAGTAATTGCAAAATTCTGTGTGATTATATAATGAATTAATCTTATTTTGGAAATATAAGCAATAAAACGCTTTTAAGAAGCTTTACAATGTAATTTGTCCTGAGGAGTATAAAATGCTGAAGTATCACCATCTCCTTTAATTGTGTAGATATTCTTTGGAGTACTTTTTTCCAGAGAATACTTGTGTGGTATTCTTTGGAAAAGGAAAAAAAAAAAAAAAATCAGTGTATCTTCAGAATTAGGGTAGCGTGTTTACAAGGTAGGGACCTGGTGTTGACAGAGGAAGGAGATTTGAGACAGCCTCTCCAACTGGGCAAGCAATACTAAATCCAGTACCATCTCATGACGCCCCTGATGTTTGTCATTTAGTTGTAAATCTAAATTGGGATGCTCTGGATAATCCCCCCACAAATTACTCCATGTAGATGCTATGCCTAATTCTAGGAAGAGCTGCAGTCTTTTAGTTATATTGGCATTTGTTTATTTTCTGATAAGCACCATATATTCAGAAATACTTAGGAATTCTTTTTTCGTCCCCTGGAAATAACCTGCCTGTATAGAAATTTAGCAGCAGGGTTGTCACAGCTCTGATGGTGACAAGACATAGGTAAGATAAGGTTTGTAAATGGTGTTCATGTTTTTATTAGACCACTTGAAAATGCTACTCAGAACAATTTTTTTAATTCAAAGCAAACCTTAAATCTGCTGTTCTTAACAGACAGATTTGTTTGCCCCAAACAAATTTGTGCCCAAACAAATTTTGTCTGCTTTCTCCAACTGTTGGAGGTGGTCTAATAAAAGTACCATTTCCACCTATAGGCCTTAGCTCATCAAAGTTATGTAGGATTATTTTGTGATGAATAGTAGTACAACTAAACTTACAAGGCAACTAATGTAAAACACTCAATTTCTTTATTAAAAAAAAAAAATCCCATCCCCTCCTTTTCGTATTTTTTTGGTGAGCAATGAAAGGAATTTATAATTCAGAAACTATAACAGTGACATGTATTACTTCATTTTTTATACTACAGTTCTCTTAAGCCTATACATATTTTTACCTACAGTTTATTTCTATGTAATTATCATACTTTTGACTACATATATTACTCATTCTATACCTAAATACTATGTTCATACTCCTGTTCTATTATTTTAGAAATTATGTGCAGCTTTAAATTGTTCATGAGTCACTCAGGTTCGTAACAAACTATCAAGTTTTAGCTAGCTGAGCAATAAGTGTTTCTACTGAAAGATTGATAGTACAACTGCAATTTATTCCATTAGATTGTAGGCTTTCAATGTGCTGCTATTTGCTATACTGTGTATAAGTGCTGAAGAAGGACTTCAGAATGGCAATTTATTTATGTGTCAACTACCTTGACAAAGGAGGGCAAGTTTTTTGTTGCACAAGCTATCGTACAATATCTGTGACGCTAAAGTGATGCCACTAATTTGTTAATTATCAAGCACACAATTCATTTGACAACTGGAAAAATAGAGCACTGAAAAATAAAAGCAATTTAAATAAATCCTTAAACAATCATGAGCATAAAAGTGGTAAGTTATAGCTAAGTAATCATGTAGTGCTTGTGTCATGCAACACAAATCTCACCCTGTGCCAGTAACCTCCCCTAACATCAAACTGTGTGGAATTCAGTCATTAACCTTCCTGTGACCACAAGTTCATCTTACTGTGATGACTTTCATTTTTGCTCTGGTTTCGAAGAACCGAAATGGTCTTGGCTTCTTGCACTCTCTGATCTTTCGCGCATCGTTGAAAAGCCTGTCCTCTCCTCATCTGCTTTTGTGTGTGCTGCTTCAAAGTGAGCCTGAGAGACACCCACCCCCCAGCCTTCCCTGACCCGAGCCCCAACAGTCCAGAAGCTTTTAAATGCATTGGTGCAGCCCTGGGCTCTAGCACAGCTCCTTACTTTTGGCTCTGTGCCCTGTTGACATGGATTCATTTTCACGCCTTCTCAGCTGCAGCTGGCTTTTGCCTGGGAAGCGGAAAACACGGATGGAGGGCATTCTTGACTCTCTAGACTTGTTCACAGAGTTATATATCCTAGGTGATAGCAGCTGATTGGAAAGACTCCCTGCTAGAACTGAAGTGAGGTGATTTAGGGGTTTGACACACAGTGGGGTTGCCAGCGTCGGGTAACTGAAATTGTTTCTAGATGACGTTGCAGGGGAAGAATGGATAACTTGAGCTTCCCCCCGCAATCACGTAGTTTCTTCTACTGTTAAAAAGGAACAAATCAACAAGGTTTAAAAGTTTATCTTCCATTTAAGATGTCTCAAACATTTTGAGTCTTGGAAAATTTACAACATTATGTGCATAAGAATTTAAAAAATATTCTCTATAAAATTACTGTTATTTTTAATGAGCATTACCTTTTTTTAATAAATTAATCAGCTTTAACTATAAAGTTCCTCTAAGTACTCCAAAAAGCAGTAGCTACACATAATATGTCTTCTATAATGACTTCTTTTTTTCTAAAGAACTTGATAAGTATAGTTAAATAGAGGCTGCTGTTCACCAAAAATATTATAATTAAGTTTTTGTGTGTAACCCATGCCCCCATGCCTACAAATACATGTTCCAATAAATATTTATACTATCCTTATGTTTGTATGGTCAATATGTTCAAATTTTGGTTGAATATCATAATGAACCATACATTGGATATTTATTATGATACTTTGAAGCAAATAATTTCCTTGCACTTCAGTGGGTGATACCCTGCAACCCTGGAATTTGAAGCTGCAGATTCAAGTTTATGTCGAAATCTTATCAATTAACAGTCCCTAAGGAGAAGAAAAATGCCGCAGAACATGATTGCTGAAGAAGTTTTCTATCTGAAGCACATGGCTCAGAAGAAACCAATCAACATCAGGAACAGAAATGCAAATTCTTCCTTGAGACACACATACTCAAAATTTTATCTGAGATGGCTGATTCCTCATCATCTTTTCAATTGAAAAGAAATTGTAAGGACCTGACACAAATATCAAGAAAACTTTCTGAAGAAAAGGGAACACACTTATTTTTAAAACAGACACCATATGGTAATATCCAATCCACACCATGAGTTCTAGTTCTTACCACCATGAAAATAAAGCATTTACCATGCTCTGAATCATTCTGATGTCACTCAAAATTATCATAAAACCTGTGTGTGTTTTTCATGGACTTCCTATGGATTTAGAGACAGAAAATAAATGTGTAACCAGGAGGGATTTAATGTAAAAAAAATGTTATATTTGCAAATGTGTAGATTTCTGCTGGGTCCAGTAAACATTATTGTAGGATATATAGTACATATCTAAGATTTTGCCTTCCTCAACACAAGGCTTTACTTTGAGCATAGGTTTATCCAGAAGATGGATATGCTGACAGAGAACCTTTAAAGATAATATTAAAGCTCTTTCAAGATGAAGGATGTATATTTCAGGCCAAAAAGTATGAGGGGATTTATTGAGGATGGAAAACAGTTAAGCTGTCACTCTGAAGAGGTAAAAAAAGGTACAGCAGGTAAGCAATAAAGAAGTAGGAAAACTTAGCATTTCTTCCTTAAAGCAAACTTTTCTTTTAATGTATATATAAATGTGCATAGAAAAAGAGAATTTAAAGCTGCAGTGGTCTGTATCTTTTTGCACAGTGAAGTTCCATGAGAGTTTTATACATATTTCATAGAAATTTCTAATGAAACAGGTATTTGAGAGCAGTGTATTCCTTGGATATTGGAATATCCTTGAACCTCCTTGTGAGCCAAATACATTAGCACAGTGACACTAAAGATTTCAGTTTCACCCTAAGATTGCACTGTATCTTCCTAGGAAAAAATTCAGTCCTTGAAATCTACAAGAGGAACTAAACAAATGAGCCCAAGAGAATCTGATTTCTATTATTTCAATGAAAATCAAAAGTAATTGGAAATTATTATACATCTCTCTCAGAACAGAAGTCTCAGCTGACTTTAACATTAATCCAATCAATCACGCTCAGTGGAGTTTCACCACCTGAGTGGAAAGAAATTAGAGCCCCAATGAGGAGTATTTTCAAACATCTCTAAGATTTGTCTACATGCAGGATTACAAAATTCTGGACTAAACTTTGTCACAATTTCTAAAGAAACTAAATCTAATGAAAGCCAAGAACTCTTAAGAAGATTGCTCTGAAATTGTACTGGTAAAACTGAAAATGGCAGCTATGCCCTCTAAATGCACATCATAATGATATTTTTCTACCAAGAAAGACTCCCTGGAAAGGAATTGAAAAAAATATTTAAATAGTCAGGTCAGAATCAATTGTTCTTGTAGAAATAAGAATGGTGCATACAAATTTTTTAACCTACTCTTTACAGGAATTTTCTTTGGTGGCAATAATATGCTAAGGTACTTAGAAACAACAGAAATTTGAATTATCCAGTCGTCTCTAAACTCTTTTAATTAAATAATGTAATTTGCACTGATACTACTAACATACCTCTTTCTTGATTTTCAAAACCTTCTATAACCCTGATGTTCTTAATTGCTTGAAGGTAGCTTTCTCTATGTACTTCAGGGACCACCTAGAGCAATTAAGCAGAACAGTGAAATTGTGCAATGAACCGGGAAGTTCAGGAGCACAAAGAAGGACTCTCATAGGAAATGTGTGGAGCCTGGAACATGGACTTTGCTATGAAATTCTGCCTTCATCATTCTTTTAATGGTTTTCATAGCTACCAACCTGTTATCCAGATATGTTTTTTTCCAGACTTGGGAGAAAATAAAAGTGACTGAAACTTCTTATGAATTAATTTATTCTAGTGAAAGAAGTCCTTTCTTCCTCATTAAAGCTGTATTCAGGGTGAGGGTTTTTTTCTGTTGGCACCCACTTTCAACAATTTTCTGATCAGCACTGCATTTCGTTTAAAGGCAGTTTTTGTAATTTGCTGCTATGACTTAGAGGTTCTGGTACATTTTTTTGCCTGCTCAAAGTAGACATTTATTCTTTAAAGAAAGAAAGCATCTGGACTGATTCACTGGCAGCTAATAAAGCTGTATAGAAGCAACCTTGAATAACAAGAGGCTACCACAGAACACCTGGCACTGTTGGCATCACAGCCTTGACTTCAATAGCTTCTCTGTATTGGAGGTGGGAAGAAATATAAGCAGCTGGGTCTAATTCCTTTCATCTGCTTTTGCATATTCTTCAGACAGAGGGGAGTCTGCCTGGAAAGCAAAATTCAGCATTAAGTGAGTATAAGTCTGGAAAATTTTCACTGGAGTTACCCTTAGCTAATAGGTCTGTCCTGAATTCCATATCATGAGCCATGGTTATTCTGTTTTCAGGAGTATCCACCCAAAGGAAAGGAAGCTAAATGTCCTTCTGTGACCGTTAATATTCTGCTTCTGAAGCATCTTTTAGCTGAAAAAAACCTGAGAGGTTCCTGATGACAGCTACATTGGTACATACATGACCCCACTCCCAACCAACAGTAACATCTCTCTCTAAGACTAGAAGTCAGGAAGAATTTACGTGATTTCCTACTTCATTTAACCTGAGTGTCTTTGTTAGGAAGAACCTGAGTTATATCAAAAGGGTGCCAGATAAGTGCTTTTGATCTCAGAAAAAGGGCATTGCAGGCATTTTGCTGGTAATACAAGCTGGTCTTTCGATTTTCTCAGTTAATGGCTCTGCTTAAGCACTTGGTCTTACAAGGTACTTACAAGGTACATTTGGTATTTCCCCAAGTCCATAAGAAATTTTTTTTTAAAAACTCACCAAAGCCATTTACAGGCAAATCACCATTGAAAACTATGTTTGCAAGTTGTGATTTTACTATTGAAGCTGTGCAAAACAAAGCATAAATTGGTTTTAAAGCCAAACGCCTGTTTGACAATGCTATTTGCACTATGTATGGATGTTTATTTAAATGGATATTTGATAACTGCAACTACCGACTAGTTGTTGTGTAGTTTTCAATTTTAGAAGAGTCATTTGGCTGTAGTTATTTTGAACTGTAACACTAGTATAAGTTTACATCATCAGAAAGGTGATGGGAGATTTCAAAAAGTTCTATTTTTATTTATCCTTCTTTTACCCGAACACCCCCACATCATTGTGGTGCAAGTAGTGAACTGGTGCTTTCATTTCATCCAAATGCTTGTGCAAAGCATGAGTTTTGCAGGTATCCCTCTAAGTTCTTACATCATTATGCACCTTCAAACACAGAAAATGCATCTATGACTGTGTCAGTCATGCACTGATATTTTTTTATGTCTTTAGCGGAATTTTGTCTCTTTACTTCTCTGCAGTGAATTATTCAAATAAGAATATTGTCCATGACTGTGACTGTTTTGTAATATTGGAAGAAAATTTATATTTCAGAAAAGAATAATGTAAAAGCATCTAAGTGCAAGATAGGACCTACAAAGTTAGACTTGGAAATTAGTAATTTTGTAAGATTCTTGTGCAAGTACATTTATCTTTATAGAACTGTTATATGCATCCAGACATCCCATATGAGACAGGAAAATATCTATGGCAAATCTATATTCTGAACGTTACAGAAAGCTACCTGAGTCCCACTGTTATTCTACTGCTACAGACTTCCCTAGAGCAAAGAAGGGGCTGTTCAGGCTACTGTGAAGAGGATAAATCCCTGTATTCCTTTTGAAAATATTGGGAAGTACTGAATACATGGAGTAAAACAGAGTAAGTCATTCACAGTTCTAAAGGACAAAATCCTCAATAATTTTTATTAGCATATACACATTTACCATACATACATGGAGCTGCATTAGGGATGTAGTAACATAAGCAGGTAAATAGAACCTGCTGTACTTCATCAGTTTACCTCTCAGAAATGGCTCTATCTCAGGTTTTATAATGCTTTATATAATGACAAATATGTAACAAAAATTACTCATGTGTCATTATGTGTCATTTATTCTCTCTTCCAGGAAAACACATGTATTTGATATTTATCCAGTGTTCTAGAATAGCTGATAGAGTTACACCTTGCTAACAAGACTATTCATTTTGGTTGTCCCTGAAATGAATAGGCTTGTTAAAGAAACAGGTTTTTGAGGGCTCTGCATTTATTGAGCTGTTATAAAAGCAAAATGAAAGTTTAATTAATATTTTCCTTTTCAAAACACCTAAAAGATCTGTATATCAGCCCTATAGCTTTTAATAAGTACATATAACACTCAGAAATGTACATATATCTAGGTCATGCTAATTATCCACCTTGGGAGGGAAGAATTTGCCTATACTCCTCTACCTAGTTGGCATACTCTTGAGACCCAAGTCAGAAGAGCGGGCTTCAGAAAGTCTAAAAATACATTTCCTAGGTTCTTAGCCATTAAACTGCTTAAAGAGGAGGTCTCTCATGTACTTGCTGACAGCCTGTAATTTGTATTATGCAGGAAATGAGACTAGATAATCAAAAACAACCTTTCTGGCCTTGAAGCCTATGAATCACACAGAACAGAAAAATTACTGTGGTAACATGTAAGAAAATTGTCAGACATTAAAAGAGCCACACCAGTTTTGCTTTATTAGTGACACTTTTATCGTGTTTCCTGTGTAGATGGAATTATGTATCAATGAGCTCCCTCAAATCAAGCCCTTATGGACTAACCGGAAAAACCATTCAAAGCATTCCCTTAAGCCAGGACGTAACATGAAAACTGAAACACCTTCATGGGAAAACCTCAAATATATATGGAAGTGTGAATCAAAGGGAGATTAATCTTTCTCAAAGTTCAACATTTCTCTGTGGTTATTTATTTTGAATACTTTGAATACTGCAGTTAATCTCATTTTCAGGAGCGTTATGCCATTCAGTATTTTTATTTTATATGGGTTGTCATAACACATTTACAACAGGTTATGGAGGTCTTCAAGTTATACTGTAAGAAATGAGCTTACCATGTCATACAGTAACTGCTACACCAGATAAACCCTGGGCAAAATGTTTCTGTGGATTATTTGTGCAGCAAAACTGGAGCTGTCCATTTCTGCCCTTTTATACAGGGAAAAATGCTAATACAAAGCTGACAAATTAAATGAGGAATAGAAATTGTGAACTAATCTAGGAAATGTTATAAACTAGAGGGTAACACAGTCCCATAAGAGTGCTCTAAATTAGAGAGAAGAAAAATTCAAACTTGTAAGACCCAGAGTCTTTTAATTTAAAGACTGAACTCAGTATTCTAATATTTAGTTTCTCTTTGAACCTCACCATTCAAATTTTTATTCACTGAGAGTTAAGTAGTCCTCTTTAGTTGCAATATGCTGACACAAAAGGAGAGGATGGAATCATAGGCTACTTTACTGAAGGACTTATTATTCTACATCAGAATTATCTTTATTCATGAAGACTTCAAATACTTTCTTAATGCTCACTTTACTGTAGCCAGGAAAAGATCCTGTTATTTGCTAAAATTCAAGAAGACAAATGGGACTTTGTAGTTTCTCCCAGAACATATGAAAAAAAATTAAGGAGTTATTTAATTCAATGAAGCTAGAATATTTCTAGTTTAAAAGAATTCCAAACCTTTCCCTCATAATACATGTTAGCTATCAGAGAGGAGGAGAAAAAAAGCCAATTTTTGAGGTATATCTTCTATGCCTTGTTACAAGTGTTCAGTTACACACCTTGTAGACTTAGCAGCCTCTGGGTTATTAACATCTTATTGTTTGGTAATTCATTAATACAATGGGTCAAGTATATGTACAAGAAGCTGAATTTGTGTCACTGGGGAAAATGCAAAAGCATATTCACTTGGATGGGGAAAAAAGAATCTCCTACACTTTTTTCCTTATTATTTTATGCTTTAATTATTAATACATAATATGGAAGCATCTCTATGTGTAGTTAAGAGGAGGCCTCTCTTTTGGGACATCTGTCCTTGTTTTCTGATCTACCTCGGTGTCCCTGATGATGCTGGTACTTACACAGCCATCAGTGAACTTACTGTGTTGAGAAAAGCCATAGGGGAATGGGAAACTGGACGTTCACCTAAGGAAAAGCTGAGTGCTATTTTTCCATGTCTTTGGGTTGTGTTCAAGCCATACTGATGTCTTACAGAGGAACATGCTTCAAATACGTGGCAAATCCGTGCCCCTGGTTCCTCCTGTGCTGCTGCATGGTGAGTGTGGGCACTTCAGAAATTCACTGAGCAGCTTCCTTCTTGGTCTCAGTGTCATCCCTCAGAACTGGCAGCATCTGATATTCTCAGAGAATTAATTTCTGAGGAGTGTTTGAGAACAAGGCATATTAAAATGTCATTACAAGGATGCTATCATATGTTTGAAGGCTGATACAGAGGAATTGACAGCAAAAAGCAAAACAAAATGTAAAAAAGCCAACAAAAAGCAACCCTAGACCCTCCAGCAGTTATAATTAGGTCATTTTATATAATGTGTGTCGGATTATAATATTCAAATTCACATAAATAAGTACATGGGAGAAAAGCAACTATTTTCCTTTATATTTACAATATATTTTGTATTTTTTCTTATCTTGTGTTGCGTCTGTTTACAAGAGAGATTGTTTAGCAGGAGAACTGATGAAGCCCTGATGCGTTCATGGTTGCACAATGTCTGTCATTATGCTGAAGGACTGAGGAAAACCTAATTGGCAGTTAAAGCATGAACTTTCTATACCTCAATATATGGTTCTCAATTCCTATTTTGCCCATGGTGCATCTGCTGACTTTTCCAGCAGATGTTTGAGTATCAGTGAAGTGTGGTCATGCCTGTTGATGTGGCCAGGCATGTTATTTGAAAAAACAGCTTTCCAGTACTCCAGAACGTGTCTGATTCAAAATCTAGATTAATTTGGTTTTAGTAACTCTACATGGAACGCCTCTGACTGCTTTGGTGTTTGAGCTTATTGTAGTGGGTTTGTTTGTAAATAGGCACTAAGAATGAAACCAGGCAGACATTAGTGCCAATCCGGGATGGTTTGGGAAGAGAAATTTATCAGCAGTAACACAGAGCAAGAAAGAAAGAGGAGAAACTTTGAATGTTGTTGATAGGTGTGTATTGTTACATAAATTAGCATTATTTCTTTATGTATTTCAGCTTTTTTTAGAGGCTGTGCAAGTTGCATTTGGCCTGTTTTTCCTTCTGCTTTGTTCTGGTTTTGGGGTTGTTTTTTCAGTTTTGTTGTTGTTTGTTGTTTGGGTATTTTTTTAAACTGAGTAATAAACAGGGTTTCTGTGGTCTAACAACAAAGCCACTGCATGTGTGGAGACCAATGAAATACTAATTGGATTACAGGTGCACTTAATTATCATGAACTGAAGGTGTTCAGTTTGCTTGTGATCAAGGCAGTAGTGTGAATATGGACTGAAAGAAAGAGATTTTTTCCTTATGCTAAGTGGAAAACTCAGAGAATACAAAAAGGGTGAGTAAAGCTGACAGGAACTTTACTAAAACTTTATGTGTCTCTTGTCTCTCCTTTTTCCTGAAGGATGATGTTTTTCCTTACAGTGTGAACATTTAGCTTTCTTTTGTGAAGCACTTTGCTAATTAAATACCTGTAGCACCTCTGAGATGCTTGCAGCGTGGGAGGACAATGACTTCTGGCACAAGGTAGTCAGAGCAGCCTGTTCTGGATTATTGTATTCAAAACTTTTCCCTGAAAAGCTAAGGCATTAAGTAGAAAACTATGTGGGGAAACTTCTGTGTCCTGACCTTTAAATCTGGTTCTAGACAGATTTGAAAACTGCCTGTGTTTGTGAAGTCTCAAAGAAGGCAGGAAGGGTCTGAAGAGCCATAGAAGTACAGGCATAAAAGATTTTATTATTCCATTCTTTTCTCCTACTGACTGTGTCTCCCTGTTGCTAGGAGAAAGGTAAGGTAACTGCTCCCAAATTTTTAAAATACCACAGCTATTTCCTGCCAAGTGTTTTCTCCTAGGACCAACTATTCCAATACTCAATAGGCCCCAAACAAACCTTTAATAAAACCAACCACTCATCACTTTGTTACTTATATTCCAAAGGTCAGGAAAGGGAGAAATTTAGAAGAATGGGAAGGTGACAGTGCTGTTGCTGTGGGAGTGGATCACAATTTAGAACTGGAAAACCCAGACCTGGCAATTCTTGGTCCTGGCTTGGCTTGAGAGTGTAGAGAAAACTGCTTGAGAGACCTGGAAGATGTGCCTCGTGCAAGCTCTCTGGTTGTTCATTTAGTCTTTAATAAGAAGAATCCTGCTTATGCATTTCTGTCACTTTTGATGTGTGATCAGAATTCAACAGTGCTACATTTCTGTCAAAGACACTTCAACTCCAACGCTTCCATATCTTCAATTTTCATAATTGATTTGATCACAAAATTACTTAATATTAAGTTCATGACAACATTTTTCGAGAGAGAAAGGCTTCCTTCAACCATTCTCCTCCCCTCATTACTGTATTTTAATTCCTATCTCTGAAAGTAATATTAAATATTTAGGCTATAGACTTGATTTGATCATCACCTGTACATCAGCATAGAATCTTTGCAAATACGGTGAATTAAAGAGAGCTGTATGTACTTTAGTGTAGATGATTTAAGACCAGTTGAGGAGAAGGATATTATGAAGTAGATCTATATCGAGAGGAAGGTTAATGAAGAAAAAACCCCAAGACCTTTAGGTCTTAAGCAGGGGTCTGTAATATTTGCCTAACCAGATTAGGTCTAGGGGCACAACTAAGTAGCAGAGTGCTCTCACGTAATCAAGGAGGTGAAAGTGGTGGCAAAAGAAGGAAGAAAGAAGCAAAAAAAGACATAAGACAGCAGAAAGAATTTTGCTTCTGAAATCAGAAAGTGGAGACAGTCAAACCCAGTTTTACTTCATACCTTTTTTACCAATGACATGTAAATAGATCTTCTGTCCATTTCCACTAAAATTTCTATTATGTTTTGTGTATCTTAGCCTTAAATAAAGGTAAATAGATCAAATAACCTCTGATTCTTCAGAACATAAACATTTAGTTGTAGCTTTTTAAAAGTAGGAAAAGATACCTAACTCTTACATGTGTTATTAGGTATTCCAGATACCTATTCCAAAACCACATTATTATTGTAGTTTAAAAGACCTTGAAGCAAAAATGATTCAAGTCTAATGTGAAATATAAATGTGTAAGAAAATAGAGTGAAGAGAAGCAACTAGGTAGAATATATGTTATTATTTAATTATGTGCTTGAATATGGTGCCCAAACATTTGTATTTCCCCTAAAGAAATGTGTTGAATTTTTTTATGTCTAAACTTGGAAAAAGAAAAGAAACCCTAAAACCTTCACTATTTCTTAAATCTAGACATTTTATGAGGAAATAACATACAGACATTACATACACTCAATCATTACTTACATGTATTAAAGTGTCAAATAATCTGAAACAAAGGTAGCATTTTTTCAGAACTCCATTTTTTTTATAAATCCAGGAGCAATATCTGTATAAAGTGACTCTAGAGCATGCTGAAGGCATTTAAAATTTATCAGCAAACTCCCTTTAGTTATCAAGCTTGAGAACATTTATCCTATTCATTATTGACATCTCCCAGAATTCTTTCAGTGGTTTTGTGCAAATAGCTTGTCAGCTTTTGGCAAATAGAGGTGATTTTCAGTAACATTTTTCAGATACTTCAAATTGAATTATACATCCAGAGGCAGTCAATCTTTCTTACCATTAATTTTGCAGAAAAAAAAAAAATCCTTTCATATTGAAGGCCAGCTCTACAAAGGGGACCTGAACCTTGCAATGCTAACAGAGATCTTACCAAAGGGTTGGAGAAATCCTGCCCACCAGAATGCCCAATCCCTGCCTCAGCACACAGGCTTGTTCTGCAGTAGAAGGGGAAATATGAAGTGCCTTTGGGTACTGTGGGCATTTTACTGCTGTGAAAGTGAAAACTGTGAGGTTACTGAGTAAAGGTTGTGAGATCTAAACAGTGCTTATCAAAATCTACGTTAGGAATTTGCTTATGTCTCAATTTTGATGTTCCAATATAACAACGTTATGCACACCCATGGCCACAGCTCTGTAGCATTTTTTGGCCACTTGTAGCTTTTGTTTGTTACTTTGAATTCTATTATCTTAAACCATTTTATTTTAAAGTAGCTCAAAAAATATGCATCTCTGATTGTAATGACAGTTATAGACTCTTAACCTGAATTAAGTAACTCAATAAAATGTGAGATATATTACCGTTTGATTAGTCTGTAAGTACTGGGCAAGGTCTTTATTAGGCCTTTGGCCTCCTTTTCTTGCCTATTGAGGGTCTGGAAAGAAGGTCTAAACAGATGAAGATTACACCAATATGTGGAATCTTTGCATCATAGCTAATCCCAAAGCTGGGAATAGGGCTGAGCTGTATAGGGAATATATAGCTGTATATATATAGCTATATATTCCCAAAGCTGGGAATAGGGCTGAGGCTTGGAGCCTTCCTTAATCATGGAGAGCAGAGTCACTTCCGTGAAACAGGTTGATCCACAACAGACAGCAGAACCACCAGGATGGTGCAATCTCATATGTATATAAATCTTTTATTGCTGCTGACTGAGACACACTCAGAAAAGATTTAAGGTTTTGATCAGCCTAGAATATGTGGGGCGTAAAATGATTTCCCTCCCAGAACTCAGAGGCTCGGGACTCATCTACTGTTAGAAAAGTCAATGAAGATGTGAAAATTGAGGTGTGCTGAATGAGGTGCTATCCAGTGCATTGAGCTTGGCATATCATCTTATAATGAAAAGGCTGAGGTTCCCTTTTAGCTGTCAAATGCAGCCTTCTGCAAATGTTAGAAGGTGAGTTTCTAGAATTACAGATCAACTTTCAATGATTTAATAACTTCTTTAAATAAAAAAAAATTGTTAGTACACAAGGTAGGATTGAGGGAAAATGCCTTACAAAGCTATTAGGAATTTGCATATGAATTATGTTATCGAATGTCAGCTGATAACTACTTTTTTGTATGATAATTCTACCTCTTATTATGAAATTACTTATGTCGTCATCTAGTTTTCAGCTGTCTTAGAGAAAGAATGCACATATATCTGTGTGATAGTGGTCAACAGCTGGACGATGTTCTTAGAGGTGTTTTCCAGCCTGAACAATTCAATGGTTTTTCAATGGGCTTTATGTATCAAAATAAGGACAGAGATTATAAACCAAATATTTTTTCCACAATTTTACTTCTTTAGAATCTTCTGTGGAAGTTCTACTACTCTGTGTTTTCTTTGGAGGGAAGGACACAACAACTGATGCCCTATATCCAAGTCTTACTGTTCAGCTGCAGGAAATGCTCCCACTCTGATAAGTAAGGTTTCAACCTGCAAGCATGGCATAGAATGAAATTTAACAGGGTTATTAAATTTAATGCTTTATTAAATCTGCAGCCAGATTTTTCTGTAGCTACTGCCAGTTGCCAAGCAGGAGGGTGGGGCTGGAAGTGCAGGAGAAGACATGTCAGGCAGTAAGTCCATTGTGGTCAAGCAATGAAAGAGACTGTCAAGGATGGACCACTAATTTCAAATGACACCTTTCTGCTAAGAAGGAGTCCTCAAAAGGCAGAAGATGCTGGAGAGCACTAGTGGTGAATTCCTCTGTGGTGAGTTCTGAGCTGGCAGAGCAGTTTTGTGGCACAGATACATGAGCAGTGGTTTCTTCACAGTGAGAAAAGTTTTCATAGTCCATCCCTTGGTAAAAACAATTAATTGCTCTAAATATGTAAGAGAGTAGACAGTGGTATTATTTACTGTAAAGGAATTGGATATAACTCTAGAAAAGCCAATATTCTGCCATGAAACAAGCTATTAATTTGCTTATGTGGTAAATTGAGAGTGCTGCTCTTACGATTGAATTACTCGCACGAAAATGAAGAAAGGCCCCACCTGCTCACCTTCATGCAGCCCACAGATATTATTGGCAGGCTGATGTGGTAGAAATTTGTTTTGTGTTCAGAATGATAGTAATGAAAAGGGTCATCAATATAGCTAATATTGCTATTGATTCAATATTTTTTTTTTTTTTTTTTT
>VZTH01011692.1:1061046-1098686 GCA_013397815.1 Aleadryas rufinucha
ACTTACAGCACTGCTTTGCCATGATCCATCTCTCTTGTATGGTGCATTCTTTGTTCTCCACTTCTAAGAAATGAAAATATACATCCCTCAATCTATTCCTTGAAATAGTCAATAGCTGCTGAAGGAATGTTTTTAACTTTGGGCTTTAATGGAAGACTTTAAGACTTTGAGCTATGGCAGATTATGTCATTAAAATACACTTTATTTTGTGGTATAATTTATAAAAATGTAAAGGGTTTAAATGTTTATATAAAACTGATATATGATTATCAGTGTGAAAAAGCAGTAGATTGAATAGTATAAAACTCAGTCACTAATTTTGTGTTTATATAAATTCCTTTTTGAAGCTTTTAATTGAATTAATCAATTTAAAATCAGATTACACAGACACATCAAAACTTTAAATATATTGACATTTTTTCTCTCTGAGCTTTATGGAGTAACCTTAACTCTATTTTTAATCAATAATTTGGCTGTGAACTAGTTTATTAATTAAGCTCTGTAAGGTCCATATCCTAGCCTTATTGAAGTCTATGGCAAAATTCCTCTTGATTAAAATGAGGTTGGCAGTTCAGCCTTATAATTTTGGTGATTTAAAGTCATGCATCTTACAGACATTTTAAAGAATGATTCTAAACTTTCTTCTTTTTTTTCATATGGGAAATATATAGCAAGGAAATTACTATTTAACGCTCAAATATTTGTACAAACATGCAGAAACTACTCCAGTCACAAAAATAGACCAGGACATAAATTTATGGCAGAGAATAAATTAGATGATATTGTGAAGATACCAAGTTCAGCAAGTATTGTATTATAAATAATTTCCTAATCAAAGGTGGTAAGCAGTTAATGTTAATTATTGTATTAAAATTAGAGTGCAGATGAGGATACAATACTGTATTATTTAAGATGCAGTTTTAGTATGAGCAATGCTAAGAAAAAATTGTTTTCAGAGCTGGGAATACGCTGTTGTTAAGATAAAATTGCTCAGACTCATCTGACCATTCTGTTTTGCATCATGTTCTCTTATAAAAGTTGTAGTCAATCAAACATGGCTCTGTTGTACGATGCAAGGAAAAGCATAGATGTGCTAAATAGATGTTAAACATTATTCTAGTTTTGGTTGCTGTAAACTATAAACCTCTAACTATTACACTTCATATGAATAATATTTGTTTTTAAAGAGACATTATTTTTATAAAAAGAAATATGTGGTTTTGATGTCTGAATTGTTTGATCTTAAGGCATGGGAATAACAAAATGTGCTTTAGGGCTTGCAACCTAAAGCCAAGTTGCTATATTTGACATTTATCTGCTCCCCATTCAATTTTGCTCTGGGGGAGGACCAGCAACTCTTTGATTAATTTACAACTGCTTCAGTATGAAATCTTACTCACGGCATGATGATGGTAGGTCAGCAGCAATACCTCTTTCAAGGTGCTGTCTTTGAAAGGCTGGAGGGCTCTGGATGTCACTTACAGATTTTTTAATGTTATTTTTCTCTACATTTTGTTGAAGATTTTTTTCCATTGCTCATAATCACGTTGAAGAATGAGGTCTTAGCTGCACATTTATAAAACTCTATGTTCGTATGAGCAATTGGAGAGCAAGAAAAGGGCAAAAGAGCCAATGGGTATATTTTATGAAAACTTATGCTGTTTCATAAATTGTATTAGCAGCAAGGATCTAATTCAGCTGCTGTCAGATTTTGGGCCACCTCAGAGGTACTCATGAAAAATGATGTAACTTCAAATGTCCTGTTACCCCATCAAAGGATTAATGGGAAACAATGCTTCTTGAAGGAGGTTCTTCATTGTGGCAGAGTCATGGAAAGTGGTGCCAGGGAGCCTGTTTGCCAACAGTGTGCAATGCAGGGCTTTCTTTCCTGCTGGGGTAAGTCCCAGAAAGCTTTACCTGTGTTAATAGTCTCTTTTCTGTCATCAGACTCCTGTGAAAAGGTGTAGGAAAGCTAGAAAAGTGCTGTCTTGTCCTTATGACACATGGTGTAGCATTTGTATAATTTTTTCCTCCGTTATGAATTCACTTGGAATTCAAAATGCACTTACATGAGAAGATGGTTCTGTAGATAATCCTGACTTTAGTTTCTGTCCTTATCAAGACTATATTCTATACTTATTTGAAAAGCACATTTATGCCTTCCCTAGTCTAAGTATTCTCAAAACCTTGGTTATTTCTGAAGAATATGAATTGTATTGGTGACACACACAGACATTTGCTTAAGAGACTTGACTGTTAGTCACACTAACATACAAACAAAACCTTTGAAACCAAGCTGCATCTGGGTGTATATTTCTGACTCCCAAGCCTGAGTTCATGAGATTATACCCTAATAAGGGAAAAAAAAAAGCGAAAATGTTCATTTTATGGTGCAATTTCATGAGAAGAAGGTTACTTGTGAGTTTTCTTTACATTCACTAAGCCAACATCATGCATGTTCTGACATCCTAAAGGTCATTTAAATATCCTTCTCTAGATTTATACATGCTGTATGAAAAAAAAAAAAGCAAACAAACATTAAGAAAAATAAGACCTCATCACAGTATTTGTAAGTTTATGATTCATTGCAGTTTGCATACTGTAGTTTAATTCTCTTCTAGATTTTTTTTATATGATTTTTCACAATAAGAATGACATTTGGGGAGAAAGAAAAAAAGAGAGAGATACCATCCGCTGTGCAAGAAATCTATTTTAAGCCTTTTTTTCTTTCCCCTCCCCGTGTGCTTCACAGAGATGAAAAAAAATTTATTGATCTTAGCAAAAGATCAATAGGCAGAGCCATTCACAATTAGACATTCTGCAGAAAATAACTTGAATCAAATTAACCTGTAGCACCTGCTGCAGTTTTGCCAGGTAACCTTGCTCTCAAGAAGGTTTTAAGTATAATAAATTTTATTTATGTGGTAAAAAGCAGTGCCTTGTGAATTGTTAAAGATATACTCACTAGGTTGCACTGTAATCCCCTTTGTAATCACCCACTAGTATATCTTTTATGCTTTGAGATTACAGGGTTTTATTTCAAAAAATAGTGGTCATACTGTTTTTATTACTTTTACTTCTAAAGGTCATGTTACAGTTGTCAAAAATAAGCACAGATCTTGGTATTAATATTTTAAAACACAGTGTTGGCAAGCCCATATTGTTACTCTCCCCATGGTAATTTAAGGTTGGGGAGCTTTACTGATTAAACCCTTCATTTTAATTTTCAACATTTGCATTTAAAAAGTAGCTCCTTTGACTGGTAATAAATGAGGCATTGGTTATATTTAATAACTCCTATGCATTGTGGTGTCACAGCAGACCCACAAGTTCGTACATGCTGTCACATTTAGGATGATAGATTTTATAAAACTGCGTTGCATAAAGATGAACCCTTTTGTGCTACCTTGCAAGGTTGCCATGGTGACAGAGCACTGCTTCATGGGAATTTCACTTTTCTGGTAATGTTAGATACTGAACCCAAAGCTGCTTCTTTTGATTGTTCTTAAATCTCACTTTTAATACGATATCATTTTGTCGAGGCTTATAATTCGTCTTTTATATCTTTATTTTCTCAGAAATATCTCCTATAATGCTGTCATAGGTAAAGTACTCAACGTTGACTTACCAAATGCTGAGTGTGGTAGACGCTTTGAAGCTTTTGGGGTTTTATGTTCCATACCATTGCTCCATTTTATAAATATTTAGAATATGTTTTGCAATTCCATACTTTCTCTGAACTAGAAAAAGAAAGATCTCAGACCTCAAGCTGTGGAAATATTTCTATCATGGGAAAACATTACAGATAATATGCTGTAGATGGATAAATCCCATCTTTCTTTTTCTTAATTATTTTGTTAGCAAAATGAATTTAAATCATATGTTTGGAAAATAGTTACAAAATTATTTTTAGGTCTGCAAATAAAGCCACATTTTTTTGTGGAGTTATTGTGACTGTCTCTGTAACTGGTGTTGTATTTTTATTATCCTGTATGAGTAAGAAATCATATGGGAACTTCAGTTGATCTGACATTCATAAGCCAATGATTTTCTCTACCTTTACAAATAAAAATGACTGACATGGAAATCCTTATTCCCTGTCCTAAGCCCCTATTTCTGAATGCTTGGCTGTGGATTGTTCACTGTGCTGAATCAGCCAGAACTATAATGTTCTCAGGATACAGCCAACTCCTTGACATATGGCAGAAAATATATACATGGATATAAGTCGTACCAGTTGGTACCCAGTTGGAGCTCCCTCGCTATGCTAATGAAATTCATGCATCAGGAATATTTTTCTGGTGGAAGGATCTCTTGCTGTTTTCAGATGAAAACAGATAAAATAAAGTGCTTTCCCAAGGAAAGTGTTAGGAATTGTTCTGCACGTTCTCTTGCCCCATTCATATTGAATGTTCCCCCAGAGTGCTGCAGCATTTGTTCAGAGCACCTAGGAGAGAGCCTGGCAAACATCTCACAAATGACTGAGCCAACTGAGAGCGGGTGCTGGAAGATGCGAGAGCCTCTTCCTGCGTGGGGAAAGATGGCACTGTGTTCTCTACTAATTAAACAGGCTTTCCTTTCCCCCTTGCTCCCATTTGAAGCAGTCTTGGAACAAAGGGAGATTGAAAAGGCCAGAAAAGGGAAGCCTCAGGGGGAATGGAATGAAATGAGGGAAGACCTTTTCTTCTCCCTTACTTGCAAGATTTTAAATCTCTTCCTTCCAATATTAGTGTTTAAACTTACCTACAAACAGTCCTTCTGCCAGTGAAATCCTTCATTCCCTGTAAACTTGCATGCTGTCCTCATCTTGCTAAAATTGGCAATGATAAGATTTACATGGACCTTTTGTGCTTGATGTCTTTCCCCCTAAAATTAAGTAGCTTTTCTAATGTTTGCATCATGTTGCTTACATGAAGAATTAAAAGCTGTTCAGCAGGCAGCTTGCTCAATATCCTCTTTTTTTTGTGTAATCTTCTTATCACTGAGTAGAGTTTGTATATGAAGAGCAAGAACCCTTAAAAATGTTTCTTTGCTTGAGTGTGAAACTTCTGGTTTTGTTATTTTTCTTAAAAGCTACTAGATGTCAGAATGTGCTCTGAGATCACCACAGATAACTTTCCTGTTCCACAAATAATAGGAGTTGTTCTTAATAATTTTTTAAGAAGCAATTTTAAACTAAAAAGTTAGAAGTTTCATTTATGTAATATATTAAATTAGCAGCACTTTTGTTTTCATATTTTGTAAATAACTTGAGCTTCAACATTTTTCTCGAGTATCACTGTCTTTAAAAATGTAATGTGATTTCAGTAAATTGTCTATAAAATTTGTAATTAATAGTAGATTCATTACTATAATTAAAATCACTTCATTCTTGACAGTACTTCCAGAGGATAGGGAGACAAGCTGGTAAGGAAGGCTTCAAAAAACTCTGCCACTCCTGTTACTGTGCTTATTCTAAATGATCATGCTAATTCTCCACTCTATGTAAATAGTTATCTATAGAGAACCTCATGTCCTCAAATACCTGTTCATCAAGAGAGACCTTATTCCTTCTGGCATCTCCTAAAGTATTGATAACATCTTTTTCTCTTAAAGAGAGAACATTCCCCTGTTTAATATGTACAACATGCCCAGTGCATGTGACTTTTTAAATCTACTGCAGTAGATAAAAGAAGATCTGAAGACTCAGATCTTGAGCCTTCTTCTCCATCATAGTATAAATTCGGGCAATATTTTGGATAACGAGACATGCGTCATGATCAGAAAAACTTCTGTTGCTAATAGCACTTCACTTCTGTCTGATAAAGAACGCTTTTATAGGGAAACGTACAATACTGCAAACCAGAGGGAGAAGATAGAAATTCTTTTTAATAGCCAGCAATTCTTACTGTCCTAAATTATTCCCAATTGATTGTTTTAACAGAAGCACCTTTTTTTCACATACATGAATAGTAGAAAAATCACTTTCACTTCAGGTACAAGCTGTACCCAGGAATCCTGCAGTATTATCACTGCAGCTAAAGTGCAATGACCCCTAGTATGCAAAAGGTGAAATACTCTGATAACACTCACATTTGTATATATTTACTGTGCTGACTCACTTCTTCTGTGCACCGTCCCTTTTGCATCCCTCCCTGTAATGAGGATGTCATACTCTGCAAAAAAAGATTCTTCACCCTCTGCCTGATGAGGTGCATACCTATTTCTTTCAAAAAATTTACAATTTTTTTTTTTTACAAGCTGATTTTTCACTTTGAACATGCTGACAGGTATCGTGTGGCAGGAATGTAGCAGGATGCTGATGGATATTTGTCATTAGCAACACTAAATTGTAGGGCAATTTGAGCGCTCTTCAAGAACTCTGTACTACTGATGCATTTATTTATTCAAATACAATGCCTCAGTGTATCTTCAGAACTTCACCTGAGCAGCATTGTGGCTGAAACTTGTGTAGGGAGGGAAAAAGACAAGAATCAAGAATCAGATTTGGAGAGTTTCTTCTATAAATTAATGTTATCTTCATGCACGAGTCTGAGCAGGGATCAGTAGTAAAGCAAACCAACACCTCTCCCAGGAGAGAGAACTGTGTCCTCTCTCCATATAACCTTAAAATAAGACCTGAACAATCAAGTCGAGTTAGAGAGGACATATATATTTATTTTATAGTAAATTTGTCTGAGATATATTTATTTTATAGTATCTTTCTCAGTTTTGATTTCAAATAATGTTTGATATATATTGTTAAGTCATTGATAAGGTGCTCTGAAGAGTGGTTCTATATTAATAAATACATTAGAAAAGCAAATAAAGTACTGCTAAAAGTATTTCTATTTTTTTAATAGGAATGGATGCTTATATATTCTGTGCAAAAAGGACCCCAAAATAATAACCCTTTAAAATAGAGTCATCTTAATAGTCATTTAAAAATGCTTCATGAACCAGATTTTGAAGTTGATGGTTTGGGTTATTTCTTCAAAAATCTGTTAGTTATAGAAAACCTCTTCATCTTAACAGTGTACACTAGTTAAGGATCTGATCTTTTTTCACTGTTGCCATGGTTAACATCTCTACTCCACACTGAAGACAGCCAGAATAAGGGTGAGCATTTTCAGCTTCTGCTGCAAATTGCATTATAAGGACTTTCTCATTTTTCTTGTTGTATTTATTTATTTAAATGTAGCAGCTGGAGTGGAACCAAGAACCTCACAGGAGCACTCTGAGGTAGAAGTTTACGTAGACAAGACGTAGATGTTTCTTTGGTTTCTGTATCTAAGTATGTTTTTTATTTGATTGGTTCCTTGTTAATGAGTGTTTGAACAAAGGTACCATGCTCCAGCTATGTTGGAGAGAACCCTGTAAACCTTATCACCTTGAGCTTTATTTAAATTAAGGAAGTTCTTTAAGTGGTTTTGGAGATCATAAGAAGTAAGCCAAGGAAAGCAACTGAAAGGTTGTTTACCAGGTAATATACTGACTTCAGAGGTACTTTTTTACATTTAGGAATGAGCATATTATAAGTCCATAACAGAGCAATAAAATTTAAAAATCTTTATGTTTTCCTTAGGCCTCTGTGATCAAAATATAACTCCTCCTCTATAGGCAAATCTGGAGTTTAAAAACTTTTTTTTTTTTTAATCCCATAAAAACTGGGTTTTCAGAACTTTCTGTGACACATTTTGTCGATGTTGGCTATTACCGAAATAGTGTTGATGTGAGATTCATTGAATCATAATCAAAAAAGGACACTCAGCTACAAATCTGGATGCAATCTGGAGCCTTCTTGGACCACATGCTCATCCTGAGCATCACATGTGCCGCAGGGACTTACCTCATCACATTGCATTATAGAATTGGCTTCTACGTCTGTAAAAGGCACCCTCTCCAGAGGAATTTGCTAGTTCACTTCTAAATGCAGTATAATATCAGGTATGTTGGCTATTTTCTAGCAGTATATGACATTTTTTTCTGGGAGGCTCTGATTACTTGATTGAGCTTTAGAAACAAGTCGAGTATGCTGTAGAGAATCACCTAAATATGGGTAGGAAAGAAGGAGACTCAAGAAGTCACCGAAAGTGTACGCAAACCTTACTCATTTGGGCTTCATTTAAGGGTTTCTGAGATCACAAACCAGAACGTGCAGTGGGAAACAGAGAGTTGTGTTCTAACCCAGTTTACCACTGACCCACATTCAGCAGCAGTGACAGATGAAAGGAGAGATGATTCTTAAACTGTTTCATTAATTTAGCCTTCGAGGGAAGAAACACAACTTTTTAACTCTGTATTCTTTCCTCCCCCTCAAAAAATATTTATTTACTTTTATTACAACACTTTATGTGTTGTTTTCTGAACTATTTCTATTACTTTTAATAATTAATACAATTTATAGAATTATATAACTATTTCAGCTCTCTACAAGTACCTAAAATGAGGTTGTAGTGAGGTGGGGTTTGGTCTGCTCTCCCAAGTAACAAGCAATAGAACAAGAGGAAATGTCTTCAAGTTGTTCCAGGGGAGTTTTAGATTGGATGTGAGGGAAACTTTCTTCATGGAATGGGTTGTGAAGCACTGGAATAGGCTGCCCAGGGAGGGATTGAGTCACCATCCCTGAAGGCATTTAGGAGTCCTGTAGGTGGGGCACTTAGGGAAATGGTTTAGTGATGGATTAACAGTTGGACTGGATGATCTTAAAAGTCTTTTCCAGTTTAAATGCTTCTGTGATTTGAAGAATTTTTATACTTAATTATATTTCTATATATTTATTTCTATTTAATTACTATTCATAATATCCAGGAGAATATAAACATTATAAATACCCAATCTCTCTCTTTGTGAATATGAGAAGATATATATCTTCCTTCTTACTGGGGAAAAAGTGTATGAACCTTCTGACAGTTATCTGCAAATGTGAGAGATGTTGTGAGAACAGTCTCATTTCCAGAGAAAGAAATCTTCTTTCTAGGCTCTAAATAGATGTGTGTGCTGTAATATATTTAGGATACTGTTGGACTGAGTTTGTTTTGGTAGAAAACAAAGACAAATGCAGTAGGTAAAAGTAACCCTACTTCTCATTTTATAACAATCAAGAATTTCCACGTAACTACAACCAATATTCAAGGGTCCTCTGACTGCTTGTAATTGCTGGTGCAGATGCATTGAACTTGTTTTCCAGTTGCTCTTTATTTCCCACCTTGGTCACACTGAGAATCAGAGCGAAGGCCTTCTCTCACTCCCTCCCTCCATATTAAATCAAGCTCAAGCATGCAAGGCCAGAATATTAATAAAAAAGCAGCCAGTTTTCCAAGATCTCTATGGCCCAAAATAATTAATCTAATGTATGTTATAATTATGTCTGGCTGCAAAAATAGAAAGTAATACAGTGCTATTTTTTCCTAGTGCTGAAAATGCATTGAGGTCACTACCCATTCTTTCAAAGAGAGGTCTACGTTATTTTTTCACTATCTGGAAGAGAGTTGTGATGACTTCATGTAATCATAGAAAGTTTGGATTAGAAAGGACTTTAAAGATGATTTAGTTCCACCCCGCTGCCATGGACAGGGACACCTCCCACTAGACCAGGGTGCTCAGAGCCCCATCCAACCTGGCTTTGAACACTTCCAGGGATGGGGCAGCCACAGCTTCTCAGGGCAGCCTGTGCCACGGCCTCGCCACCCTCACAGTAAAGAGTTTCTTCCTAATTTCTAATCTAAGCCTTTTTTTGCTTGGCATTTTCTTGGATTTCTTGGCAGGTATTTTAATTGATTCCTGTTGAAAAAATATATAATATGGTCCCATGACTTGAAAAAAATTGTGTTAGCATCATAGATATTTTACATTATGTGCTAAGGTGATGAACCAACTTGCAGACTCTTCCTATTACCTGAGCCAACAGATGTTATAGACAGCTGCAAAGCTACTTCTAATAAAAAGGATTTGAATTGACCGTGGCATCTGAGTACATTTTTCAATTATTTCTAAGGCAGTGTTTGCATTAGCATCTACCTTAGAAAAAAAAAAAAATCATAGCTTTTACTTTATTTCTTAATATACACTTGGATTTTAAAAGATAATTTTTCATTTCTAGTCTAAGGACTAAATTACTATTTTGATGAAGCAATTCACAAATACTTTTATAGAACAGCTGGGATTTTTGGCATGTTCCCTGCTGACAGTTCTTAAGAAATGTGTACCACTACCCAAGATTTTACATCTTTTGAGGTCTTTTTAGGATCACACTGTTGCAGGCAGACAAGGTGTTGGTATGGATTTTCACTCAATACTAAGCTATCTTCTTTCTTTCCCTGTGGCACATCAATATTACAATATTCTTTTTTTTTGTAATAAATATATAGCCATCCTAATCTGAACATTTGCTAAGACAGCTCTATATATATAGTGTTGTATGGTATTATTTCAAGTCATGCATATTTTATTTATATCTTTCCTAACTTGAAGATCCACAGCCATATGTTTCAGCCATATATCAGCAGGGCTGAGCATCTGCTCCCTACAAAGACAGAGTAGTTTCAGGGGAAGCTGAAAGTGATAAAACCCTTTTCAAATCCAAATTCACAGAATCACAGCACAGGTGGTGCTCGAAGGGATCTGTGGAGATCTAGTCCAACCCCCTCTGCCAAAGCAGGTTCACCTACAGCAGCTTGCTGGGATCATGCCCAGCCAGGTTTGGAATATCTGAAAAGAAGAAAACTTCACAATCTCTCTGGGCAGCTTTTTCCAGTGCTCTTCCACCCTCAGAGTAAAGACATTTTTACCTCATAGTCAGATGGAGCTTTCTGTGTTTCAGTTTGTGCCCATTGCCCTCTCTTCTGTCACTGGGCACCACTGAAAATACTCTGGCCCCATCCTATACACACCCACCCTTAAAAGATTTGTAAGCATTGATAAAGGCCTCTCTGTCTTCTCTTCTCCAACCCAAACAGATCCAGATCCCTCATCCTTTCTTCATAACAGATGCTTCAGTCCTCTTACCATTTTCATAGGCCTCTACTGGGCCATCCCCAGTAATTCCTTGTCCTTCTTGAACTGAAGAGCCCAGAACCAGACACAGCAATCCAGATGCAGCATCTTCAGCATGGAGTAGGGGAAGGATCACTTCCCTTTACCTGCTGGCCACACCCTTCCTCATGCACAGGATTTGTCCGTCTTATTTCCTTTCTTAAAACTTCCATGTGAGCTAGCAGGATAGCAATGAATCTCATCCCAGGTGTGGTCCTACATTTAAAAAAGGCATTTTAGAAATAATGCAGTGGTCCAGGCATAAATAAGCTGTAGTTACAGGTTTGTCTTTCAAACAGTCATTCAGATGTCACTTATAGTCTAAGTCATTTCAGGGCTATGGGGCTGAATCTTAATTGTAAAACTGTACCCTAAACATCAGTGTGAGTTATTATCACAATAAATATTATGATGAAAGCAAAAGGGTGGAGCTTATTGGAACCACATAAAGAAGCATTAAGTGCTCTGTTAGCCCCTCAACTAGTATACATAAGGATCCCAGACTAGGATTTGGCTAAAGAGGGGAGGAAGGAGTAGCTGTGACTGCCTCTAGCACACAAGTGTGTGGAAAAGTCCAAAGCCAGGCAGGAAGCTGAAATCCCATGCAGGATCACTCTAAGAATGAAATTGTTAAAAAAAATATTATTTGGGACATCATAGTCCCTGTTGAATGGTTAGGACAGTGTAGTCAAGTACTCCCCCTCTGGATTTGTCATCCTGAGACAAAGATGGCGTTTGCAGACATAAACCAGGCAATTTCTGTCAAATTTGGTTCTGTCTGAATGTAAACCTCTAGGACTGTATTTGATTGTATGTATGTTTATTTTCATTTGCTTCAATGATTTGTGGGAAATTCAGATTTTTTTACTAGCATTAAAGGTGTATTCTGAAGAAAAGCCTGTACATCAGGGTTAATATTTACCTCATTTACTAAACTTTGGGGCCATCTGGGGCCACTCTCTTTCAGGAAAAGTATTGCCAGTTCAGCATCATTTTTTCGTAGCCTGTTATAAATCTTTGATGTCCAGTTCTCAAGGGAGAGAAAGAATGGAAATCATTTAAAACTACATACTGTATTGTATTCTTCAAAAAGACTGGCTTCTGCAAAAGCAGAATTCAAACATCACAGGAGATACGAGCCCCATGGTACATATGATGTGTTAAAGGAAAAGTGCTCATTGTGTGAATCAGGTATTGTTGAGATTATACAGTTAAAGATTTTATTTTTAGGCCTTCAGAACATTGGGGAAGCTCTCTTAATGCATTCCAAAATGTGAATTTGGCCACCTTCTGAAATTTCTCCAAGTTTATTCCTAGCACATTTTGCTTCAGATGAGCCTGCCTGTATATTAAATGCACAAAACCTCTGTATTTGGGTGTTGCTTTTTTGATATCCATTATCTAACCCCAATGGTTCTAAGAGCTAGCTCTATGCTAAGAAAATAGAATTCAATTTTGACTCTTGGTTAGACTGAAACTCAAGAGATTTCAATATGATTTCTGGGCTCTTCATTTTAGTCCTTTGTCTTCTGAGGTCTGGGTCTGGGTTTTCCAGCTTTGTTCATTAGAGTAGTGGGAGTTGAGATCATTATACACCACATCTCCTAAATGGGAACTATTTCCTTAGCTTCATTTCCCACTTTTCTACAATATACATGTGTTGTGTAAACAAAATAAACAAACCAAAAACTGAAGCTGTCTAGCTCCTTATTAGAAACATTTTTCTATATGGAATTTGTAATGTAAAGACAGTTGGCCACTGCAGGACATTAAATACTTGGGATCACCACCAGTTAAAGCATCATTGATTGCAACCGAGATTACATGTATGCCCAAAATTAGGATATTGCTACTCCCTGTCACAAAAAGATTTCTTTAATCCAGTGAGTCAAATGTCTTCATGTAAATTATAGCCTTATAATTCAATAATAAAATAACTATTAAAGGTCATATAAAATGCTGAAAGATAGATTTAATACTGGAACTGTCCACCAATTAATCTGTTCCCACCTCCATCCCTTTTTCCTTGAATATTCAGAGAGATATCCAAATTGCTTTCACTGACAGTGTTAGTAAACTTGACTCATGAGGGCTTTATAGAATTGTAATACTTCATCCTTTGCTAAAAATATTGTGGGTAGAAACAAATAGGGCATTTTTTGGGAAGAGAGATGTACAAAAAATATTTTATTTGCTTTAAGAGTCCTGCCTGTTTGTTTTAAATGAGTTTCCCCTCTGATTTAAGGACTTCTTAGGGAGACTATTTATTCCTTTCTAAAACTTACCTGATAAAGTGACTTTTAATAATTCTTCTCCTTGCCTCATGTAATTAAATGACCTATAATGTAAGAATTTAAACAGAAATTTGGATTGCAAAGTAAGTTCAAGTAGCCATGACACAAAGCTCTTAATATCCTTTTGCTCACTGGCATTTCCAACAGAGATCCATGCCTAAGTACCTCCTGAAGATTTTAGCAAAGGATCATTTGACCCTGCTTACAAAATTTTCTGGGTAGTCCTGCATTGTGAAAAAGATCAGAAACTTCCCAGCTATTATACCAGGATGGTAAGCAAAATATCACATAGGGATACTGGCATGGTTCCCAGAAACAACAGACCCAGACTAAAAGATAAAAACAAAACCCCCCGCTTTTCTGGAGAAAAGCTTAGCTAGTTTAGACAGAAGGAATCACTGATGCAGATAGTTCCTTCCCATTCTTGACTAGATAATTCATCTCAAGGAGCAGATGGGAGACATATATATACACCATACAAGTAGCACAGTTCGGAGAGGTTTTAAAAAACTATGCTGGGGTGTTGTCAGTTACAATTTCCATGACTAGAATTTCTTTTCCTCATGTGTTTTACCTCTCATTGTGAGGATTTAATGTATGGCCAAAAGTTGATACCTTTAATCCTGTTTCAGGTCACATGCAGACTTTTCTGATGGCTTCAAATCTGTTTTTTTCTCCAGATTAGTAAATTTTGATGAACACTCGGAGTTCATCATACTTGGAGTATGCATGATGAGTTTGCATCATGCATACTCCAAGTAATTCCAAAATAAATCTTTAAAAACCCCCATGCTTTATGTGAACAATTTCACATCGACAATGAGGATGAAATTTTTATACCACTGCAGCAATTCTAAAGCGCAAAATTTGTTCTGATCAATCATTAGTCAAGACTTACAGCACATAACTCTGAAATATGAGAGTGAAGAAGAAATATTAAAACCAAAAATTGTATAAAACTGGGACAGAATTAATATTGAATCTGGCAGCCTACCAGTACTGGGCATAGCTTGCTAACAGCAAAATCTGTATATCATATATTAAATTATTGCTGAATTGGAATTATTTATTGACAAAAACTGTCCATGTCTGCTTTCAAAAATCTTCAGAAGTTCTGAGTATAGGAAAAGACAATTGCTGAAGTCAGTGTTATCCTGTGTCTCTGCTGAGGTCAGGGAGTAGTGTCAGATAGCAAGACCAGAGTACAGCAAAGGTTCTGCTCCCCATTTTTGAGATGAAAAATAGAAACTGCTTGTTTTTCTTCTCTTTAATGAAGTTAATTATTCAGTGCAGATGCCCTGGTCACCTCTTGAACACCAATCTCCATCCCTGGAGATGCATTTTTACTGCCTCAGAAGTCTTCCAATTGTAAATTCCAGATGCAGCAAATCCTCAGTGTTTCCACATAAACTCATGAAATGCAGCTTTCCTGAGCAGCGTACCACTTGCTAACCTCTCAAAAAGTTTGTCTGTTACAATTTCAGTAGGAATTGTCTTCATGCTGTGTTTTTACAGTGACCAGAATAGCTTGAAAAGATGTTAAATTCCCATATTACAAAAATTAAAATTAGTTTATCAAACAGTTTTTATTTCCAATACTCTCTATACTGTTTTGTGTGCTTTCTCAAGCTTGTTTACAAATGTGGTAGTTCAATCTTATTTTGTAAGTAAATTGATGTGAGAAATGATTAAACGAATTACTCTCTCCATTATAAGATATTATCTATGTCTTCTTTTTTTCATCCCTGAGACCACAATTTCAGCCTTTTAACCTTGGAGTAGAAAATAAATGTTATAAATTATGTTCTTCAGACAGGAAGGTTTGACAATCTACAACTGTCTTTGGGCTTTTATTAATGGCCTCTTTCTTCAGACTCTCAGGACATGGTTCATTGAGAAAAGGCTAAATATTAGTCAAAGTGTGGGACTTCATGTTGCTTGAAAACAAAGATGAAATTGTGTTCTTTTTCTGCAAACTGAGCAATAACTAAGAAACTAGAGGGAGAAAGAAGAATTTTTTTTTTTTTTTTAAAAACCAGAAAATACTTGTCTTTAGGAAAAGAGAAAAAAAAGGTTGCTTTGTTTCTTGAAAATGCTATAATTTAGATTGAGAGAGGAGCATGAATACCATAAGGAAATGCAAACACTTCAGCTGCAGGGCAGCCTGGTACGTTTTTTTGATAATTACAGTTTCAGCTGGAGTCACTGGGTCTGCACCTACTCACTCCAGCAAACTGCCAAGTCATAAATATATTACAGCTTTGTTGGCTTCCATTACAACTTCATTGACCTTATCTCAACAAAAATTATTTTTTTTAACTAAGGCTTTTTCTACTTTTCAATTAGATACGTTTGTCAGTTATCCCTTGATATGTATCTTTGGCACTGCAAGTAGGTTTTTAATTTCTTTTAGAACAAAAGCAGCACAAAACTCTCCCAGGTGCACAAATGGAAATAAATATTCCATTTACAGAAATGTTAAATGGAGATGACTCTTGGCAGGAGACAATCGACCTTCATAAAATGTGGTATCTCACTCTTCCCTAAGTGAGAGTGAATGAGCCATAGTGGTCAATTATCTCTTCATAGTGACCAATTCACTGGTTGTTGACATTTAATTAGATATACGAAAGAAAACCTGTAATAAAAAGTGCACAAACACCAATAATTAGGTTCACTTCTTTCTAAAAACAAGACTTAATTGAATTTTAATGTTGGGTTTTTTTCCTTAATATGGGATCTTCATGTAAATTTCTATCAGCAAGTTTCACCATTTCATAGCTACATTGTTCCTCTCACTAATCACCATTCTACAGCAGAAACGCTCAGGGATTTTTTTCTCCATCTCTCCTGTATTTCTTTTTAGTCTAAAATTACAAGTTAGAGAAAAGAAAAACAGGATTTGAGTTCTATAAAACAATGTAACTAAAACCTTTTCTTGCAAAACACAGGAACTGGAGATCTCTATACAATCTGTCAGGTAGATATTAAACTGCTCTTTTAAACAGATGAAGTTGGTTAATTTAAGTTTCAAACTGCAAATGAAAAGCACATATATCTGTAAAATCTCATGTCTCAGTCAACTTTAGTTGCCTTAAATCTTACGCTTCGTGTTTAGCAAGTTGCTAATTTATATTTTGTTGACTTCAGTTGATGATGGATTTATTTATAACCTTTATAAAATCATGCCAAAATTTATATAGAAACTTATTAACTTTACTATAATAGTACTGGAACAATAACCATAGGTTAAAGGTTCTACTGAGACAGATAAAAACATACAAGATTGTCCTAACCTGATTCATTTCTGTGCTAGATCCTCATTTCAAAAGAAATTTTTTAATCTACATATAATTATGTATGAGGAAGTCCCTAAGTCTTTAATTGGCCAAGTGGTAAATATATCAGAAATTAATTTAGTAATATTTTTATGTTATGCCAAGATTACCTGAAATCCTGTAAGCAAAACTGGCTCACCTTTGCAAAGCTCAGTGCCCATTTTTTGAAGAAAATTGGCATTTCAAGATGAGAGGAAATGTGTCTGGTACATCCAAAAAGGCATTTCCATTAGCACCCTCTGCACTCACTGACTGAGGGAGGAGTTATGTTAAAGTTGGCCTTACTGCATCCTCCCACATAAAGCAGGTGAAGCACCTAAAGGATTTATAATTGTTATTATTACTGTTATTATTATGTGATTATGGCTATTCTAGTGCATCTTTTTTTGCTGTGTTAAAAGAAGTTTGCATCACTACCTAACAAAATTGGCCTGGGCAAGGCACCCAGATTGAGTATGTAACAGCAAGTGCAAAGAGGTCACTTAGTAAAGTCAGGAAAATAACATTTTCTTTCAAAGCATGAGATTTTGATGCCAGTGTTTTCACATAAGAAGTTCTATCTTGCAGGAGCAAACAAATACATTTATTATATTTCCACATGCTGAATGTTAATTAATTTTCTTTAATGTTCTGAGCACCTGAGCCAATCTGCTCTACAGTCCCACTGGGAAAACAGAACAGCTTGGAAGAGGCAATGGAAGGACAAAAGCAACCTGTTCCTTTCCCCACTGATGTGGCATTGCAGCATCAGGCTTTTTTCATGCTTTTTGAAAGAGTAGGATCTAAATTCCTGTAATCTTCTCTTTCTTCATCTGAGTCATTTCCACCTAGAATGTATCTAGAGGCCGTCTGAAATCTGAGTTGAAACTCTCCTTGAAGCTGGAACTTTGAAAATGCACAAATAAACTCTGTAATCATTATAAACAATTTTTCATAATGGGGTACTGAAATGATCCTCAAAGTGTGTGCACTATTCCTCTTTCTTTAAATGCCATCCTTTTAGCTAGTATCATGATAACAATGTCACACAAATTAAAAATACAAATAAGTGAAATAATTACTTATAAGAGGAATAGAGATGCATGATAAAATGGATGTTCCCAAAGCAACCTCTAGGGAAGGACTGATGTGTTCCAGAGACAGGCTTGCCAATCAATAGGGATGCGCATGGAAGAAATCTCAGTTGTATCATAAACAGTAAAAAATGACAGGGGATGTGGTTAATTATTATAATGGCTTAGTGACTTGAATACTCTGGGGATGTGATTTTTCAATTAAATACACTCCTCAGGTTGCTGCATTGTCACTTCGAAATGTCACCGGTTTTAATCCAAGTAGTAATTATTCCAGGATAATACTTTGATCAAAGAAGTCTGGAAGATAATGCCCGTACCAGGAAGGTTCTTCCCTTTCCATAAACTGTCCAGTTGTTCATCACATCTTTGGGAGTTACTGTTACTCTGTACTGTGCCTGAGTCAGGCAGTTGTAAAATTTACCCTTCAGCAACCTTAAATGTTAAATTACCCATTCAAGAAAAAATATTCAGAGTTTATATAAATTTGACAGCCTTTTGGGAAATTAAATATAAAAATACAAAGGATCATTTAAAAATATATGTAAGGCAATACATTTAAAAACTGAAATGTTTTTGTTAATTCATAAAATGCAAAATTAATATTGATAAGCTTACATGGCAACTTAGAAAAAAGCAAAACTAAACACACCAGAAACACTGGTAATTTTAGTAGAAAAACTGTATGTTTTTATCTTTAAATTATTATTTATATAAATACTCTGTACTCTCTCAAATGGAATATAGAATTTGAAAATAAATAGGAATTTTTAATGGGTATATTATTATTTTGAGTATCAGCTAATTTTAAAGCTGTTTCTTGGAGAAAATATTATCATCAACAGGGCTTTTTAGAAATTCTTTTGCATAAGGTGTATCAAATAAATACACATTATCACGTCAACTGAGGATAAAGCCAAATGAAACCAACATTTCCCATAGGACAAAAATCTGATTGTGTTCATCTCTTGTGAGAAGATCTTGTGCTATTTCTTCATACATGTGATAATACTCTCAGAACAACTTTGAGATTTCCAAATAGAATATTAAGTAGCAGATTGAAAGCAATTTTTTTCAAAGTCAAAACCTGTAACAAATGATTTTTCTGGAAAGAAATGGAAGAAGATCATTGTAGGTAGAGCAAGGTATTTTGTAAAACACTATTTTTAAGCTAGATGATGTTCATGGTAGAGGATATAACTTCTAGCTAGTCATGTGTATTCCTCTCCAGTGTCATGCTCATTGGACCGATCTGCAAAGTGAAAATTACATTTTTGTCTTGTTAATTCAACTTACAAAGGAAATTAAAGGTTAATTATCTGTTATGCTTTTCAAGATGAAATAAACAGATATCAACCCAGGTATCATCTGTCTCACCTGAAGGTATGTGACAAAATAATACTACATATTGGGTAAAAATATTATTGAAATTTGCTTGAGATTTTGTGTACTCTGATCATCTGCTCTTGAGCAGAACATAAAGTATTACAAACCAACCTAAAGAAGTGATTCTGAGTCTGAAGAGATGATTTTGAGTCTAAAGAGGTGATTATCCCACTGTATTCAGTGTTGGTGCAGCCTCACCCCCAGTGTTGTAGGCAGTTCTGGGCCCCACAATTTAAAAAGCACCTGGAGGTCCTTGAATGCTTCCAGAGGAGGAAAAGAAAGCCCATGTAGGTTAATGGGATCCAAGGAATGCCCTCTGATCAGTGGGCAAGGACTTTGGACTTGCCCAGTTTGGAAAAAACGGAGGCTGAGGGACAACCTCAGTGCTCTCAGCAGCTTCCTGGGGTGGGGAAATGGAGAGGGAGGGGCTGAGCTCTTCTGCCTGGCATCCAGTGACAGGATCTGTGGGAATGCTTCAAGGCTGTGTCAGGGTAGGTTTAGAGTGGACATTTCCATATGGAGAGGATGGTCAAACATTGGAACAGGCTTTCTAGAGAGGTGCTCAATGCTCCAAACCTGTTGGTGCTTAAGAAACATTTGGACTTTCATTAAGTTGTCATTGTACAGCAATGCAAATCAACATTTACATGTTGAGGTAACAACATGTTAGGAAATGTTTTAACATCTGTAATCAGGTAAATTGTTTTGTTGATTGAAAAAATGTTATGTGTAGATTTAAGGTGAGTTCTGAGTACAAGGCAAGTAATGCATTAACTTCTCCTAATTGGGGAAACATGAACATGAGTTATCTCATCAACAGTCAGTTTGCATCCGCTGCTGGAAAATTAAATCCTGTGATGTTTGCATCAGATTGCATCACTTCATGAAGGTGAGATTATAGAGAACACATAGAAAAACTCCTGAAGCTATTGACAAAAAGGTCATGATTGATTTTATGGTTATCCTGTGGTTGTACTATTCATTTTCTTCAATATTTTTGTGACTATAAGGAAACAGCTGTTCAAAAAGCAGGACAAAACATTAGAGATAGTTGCTGTCCTCTGTAGTTGATTTTATTTCATCAGAATGTACATCTTCAGCATAATATAGTGAGTAAATGTTATTTGTATTGAAAAAAGAGGACAACAATGTTGGCAAGCACCATAGCAAATATGCACTTGGCCATACTGCTTTCTTCAACCCTGTTTCAAACCATGGTTTGATAGTATGTATCTTTACCTGGAGACAAAATTTTAGATGCTTAGCAGTCAGTCAATTCTATTCTAGATGTCACAGAGAATAACCAAGTCATACTGAAGCTTAGTGGAAGAAAGACTGAGCAGCTTGTTCAGACAGATTGAAACAAAATAAGTGTTTTGCATGTGCCATGGCACTTTTAAAACTAATGCTGACATAGTCACAAACTGGGAAGTCTAATGCTGTAATAATACCTACCTGTATACCTGGAATAGTTTCTATCCTGGTACAGCCCTCCGATTATCATCCATTACTGATTCTTCAGGTTGGTTGTGATGAAGTTCCAGCAAGAAGTCCAAGAGTAATCAGTAGAGACTTTAGGGCCTTGGGGCAACTAGTTAAGAAAAGAGGAGTAGCATTCCCCTCTATCCTTCCTTTTGGAAAGAATGATGAGGGGAAAACCAGCAAGAGCCAGCAGATCAAGATGTGGCTCTGAGCCTGGTGTCACCAGCAGAATTTTGGGTGTTTTCATCATGGATCATTCTATAGAAGAGCAAGTCTGCCCATGGCAGACTGGCACACCTGTCCCAAAGGGAGAAAAGGATCTTTGCAAAGGAATTATCAGGGTTCATTGAAAGAGTTTTGAACTAAATTAGAAGGGGAAAGGGTTAAAGCCAGGATCAGTAGACATAAGCGTGGGGACAACATGCTTTGAGTGCTGGTGTGCTATGGAGGTCCCTCAGTCTGCTGTCTCAGTAAAGGGAGGAGATGGAGATCCACACAGCAGCAAAGACACAAGGGTTATTGATGTGCTAAAAACCGTGGAAACACCTGAGAACAGTCATAGGAATTAAGGCTTCTCCCTCCTAAAAGGTGATGGAATCAGTAGCCCCAGTGAAGTGCATCTCCACCAATGCACACGGCGTGGGCAGAAAACAGGAGGAGCTGGAAGCCACTGCACCACAGGAAAACTGTGACACAAGCTGGCATTGTGGAAACAAGGTGGGATGAGTCACACAACTGGAGCTGCAATGGATGCTTATAAACTCTTCAGAAGGGATCAGCAGAGAAGGGGAGGCCATGGGGTAGTGCTGAATGTTGGGGAGTGTCTCAATTGTTTCAAGATGTTTAATTAGAGCGATGATAAGGTAGAGTGTTTATGGGTAAGAATCTGGTGGAAAGCCAACAAGGCAGAGAATCCTGGTGGGAGTCTGTTACAGAACACCCAGCAAGGCTCAAGAGGCAGATGAAATACTCTATTAGCAGCTGGGAGAAGTGTCACAATTCCTAGCCCACATTCTCCTGGGGGACCTCAGCTTAGCAGGAAATACAATAGAGCAGAAAGGAAACTGTCTATAAGGTTAGTTTTTTCCAGCCTAAACAATTCTGTTTCTATTATAGTACTACCTCAACTCCTTAGCCTTTTATTTTCTGTGTTTTACACCTTCTCTGCTTTAATGAGGTGCTCAGGGTATTCCAGAAATCTCTTTTTCCCTTGTTTTCAATCTTTTTGAAGAAATCCACTCAGCTGCATGTTTGCAGCTTTTTGCAAGAAGTGGCTTTAATTCCTCTCCAGCATTCAATACACACACTTGCTGAAGAAACCAGTGAGTTCTTTAGTTTGTTTTGCATTTTTAAAAGACAGTTCACAGATTGCATACTATGGAGAAAGGCGTTTAAGGAATCACAGAAAATAGGCAGATTTTTCACGTGGTAACAGCACATCAGCTGGAAGCAAATATAGCTTTGTCATAATTGTTGGTTCCATTTATTCCTCTGAATGAATCACTATCATTTAGGTGATGTTGACCAGCTAATGTTAATTACTATAATTGATCAGGATGTAAAAAAAAATTAAAAATGTCCTCTACGTGCATATTTTTGGTGTATGCTTTTTTCACATTGTGTAATTACCATCAGTGGGTCTAAGGAGGCTCCTCAGATTATGTACAAATAAATTATCTTAGAAAAAATTGCAAACAGGTGAAATGTTTAAATAGGTGCAGACTGTTAGAAAGATCTGCAGCTTTTGCTGAACAAACTCAGTTCTGAAGGTCCCGAATTAGTGGTTAGAAATCAGAGGCTGGGTCAGAACAACAGAGACCGTGGCAAGCCCCTGCCTCTGTTCTCCTGGGAAGAGAGAATCTGGTACAAAGCACAGAACAAGTGCAAGGAACCACAGCAGCAGACAGGTTTCAGTGCATCAGGTGAGGGGACAGGTGGGCAGGAGAAGTGTCCTAGCACCGTTCCCAAGTGACCTTGCAGGTGCTGCATCTCAGCTTTACAGAGTCAGGCATCTGCGCTGGTTTCTGTGATGCACTGATGCACCTGAGGCTGTGTCTCTTACTTAGAGCCACCTCAGGTGTATTTATATTGCTTTCCAGTTGCTGCTGTGATGGTCATACAGCTGTGGAAAAGAGTAGAAAAAGATGGAGAAAAAGAGGAGGGAAAACAGAGAGCAAGGGAGGGAAGGTAAGGGAGAGATGTATGTAAGGACAGAGAGAAGGAAAGCTTATTTCTCAATATCTTGATATCCATCTTACTGGTCTCCTCCTGGGAGACTGAAAACCAGCTAGAACAAGAACTTAGAGGACAGATGGTACAGCATAACTCTGCTGAAAATCTGTTCTTAATTCTCTGATTCAGCCTTTGCCCAATATGTGTTGTTCTGAGAAGTTGTAGACTGCAGTTTAACTTATAGTAATGACAATTGTTGTGTCAGGAACATCCATTTCCAAGAGTTTTTTGAAGAAAATGCAACCAGTGGGGTAAAGCTAAAATTAAGATGTAACCCCTGAATACTCATTCATATTTTGAGCCACAAATAACTATATTAACATACTGGATTTATAGTCAATTATTGTCATAGGTAAAAATCAGAGGATGATCTTCAAGATTCATGCGTGGAAGCAAGCTGGCCTCAAAACAGGTGTGATTTTTTTCAGACCTGGGAGCAATTTTTTGTGATATTTAGATCAAAACCAGCATATTGCCTAAATGATCTGAAGGCTTTTCCTAAAAATGTTCTTCAGAGATGTTGTCTCCAGCTAAGGGAAAGGATGACCAGAAAAACAGACTAGCATTGAAAAAATAAAAGGGGGTGATGTAGATGTGGAAAGTTCAGAAGAAGAAAGATCTTTTTTAGGGCTGGCCAAAGGCATTAGGCATATGATATTCTGCCTCACTAAAATGACAGACTTTTCTTGTCTATCTTTACTCAAAACTGTGACTCCAGTTCGTTCAGTTCAGTGGAAGACACAAAGTTGAGACCATAACAGGATGGTTTCTGTTAATGTGGCTGTCTTGATGTTATGTTTTTCATAATAGTTAAGAAGTAGAACAGCTTGTGTGGTAGCAAGCTCAAGTAAGTGCTGTAAACATGCTTTCTGTAATTGAATCTTATTAACTTTAGTTCATATTCAACATAATTAAGCAATTCTTTTTTGCAATGTTGTTGTATCAGTCAAAATCATCTATTTTTAATGAGTGTCAAAGCAAAATGGATCTAAAACTGTGTTTATAATTTGTTTTTTTGTTGTTGTTTCAGGGTTTTTTCCTCACTTTTTTAAAAGAGGATTTATCTTGACTGGAAAATATTAGTTTGAAATAATGGTTTTGGTTTGGCATGAGTCTGAGTGACTTTTCTGACTACAAGGAAATTTGTAGTCATGTAACATGCACTAAAAGTTTTTGAAGGTGCTAGAAGTAATGGTTTTCTGAACTGAAGAAATCATGGTAGAATTCTTCCATAAAAAGATCCAGATCAGACTGCTTTTCTACAAAGTCAACATTTGTCTTTAGGTCTCCCCATTTTCTGTCCTCCATCTCAGCCCTTTTTGTAAAATAAAAATCATTATAGCTATTAAATCCATGGAAACAACTTGTATCACCATCCTTAAGAGTTCGTGACTTTAAAGCTGGTATAACTCTAGGGTCAGTCAAATGTCTTAGCTTTCCTTTAAAGACATTAGGTGTGCAAAAGCCACCTGTTTGTCAATATATATTTGTCAATAATTGAAATCTGGATGACAACTTTTGAATGGGAACCAGTCGGAGAGAGAACAGTTTTGTTCACTATTAAGTAAATAATAATCATATTACAGCATTCTTTTGATACTTGTGAACTCTGAACATAGGAGCCAGCTGAGATTTGGGGTAAATTTCTCATTGTGCCTCAGTAAAGCCAGGGACTTGAAAATCAACCCCCTCATGTACAGTGTAGAATAAATCTTGCATGTGTCAGAGCTACTCTACTTTACAGTCCTCTGGGAAGCCCAGTGCCTGCTTTTCACTGAAGAATTGACTGGGTGCATTTCAGTACTTCTGAAACAGAGCATCATAAAATTTCACTTACAAATCCATTTCATGCCTTAGCCATTCATTATTTATATGGAATGATATGATATATATATTTTTTTTTAACTGTAAGCTATTTTAAAAATTACTTTGAAGTGGAGGTTTGAAATTTGGGGTTTTGCCAACTCTAATCTCCGCTGCTTTTTTTTTTTTCTCCTTAAAATAGTCAAGAAGGAGTTAAACTGAAAATGTGGTGAGAAATTTTGAATATCTACACAAATTATTGCAAATAACATTTGTGTGTGGGTTTCTAAGTACAGAGAGCTTGGCATGGGGGTGACCTGGACCTTAAAAATCACTGCCCTGAAACTTCTTTGACATGGTATCTGATGATATGGAAATTCTGGAGTTTAACATGTTTTTCAGTGGCAGGCAATTCTTCATTAATATGCCTACAGAGGAGCAGTGCATACTAAACATTCTGGCTTGCTGACAGTGCTATATTAATACAAAAAAGAAGTCTCAAGTTAATTACAGTTTTGTGTCTGAAACAGAGAAGGGTGTGAAATAGATCTTTACTTAGATAGCCAAAGAAGAAACAATTTTCTCTTTTAAATGTATATTTAATCTTAATAAATGGACAGCCAGTGAATTTTAGATGGTCTGCTATACTTTAATTATGTACAGTGTTTAGAATGTGTAATTGAGCTCTTGCCGGTGTAGAAATGTATTTTCCCTTTTTACAAGGCTGAGGCTTTTGAAAGGAATATGTAAAGACTTAAATTAGCAATAAAAAAAACAGCTGCAAAAGTTTCTACGTGGAAAACTTTATCTCAAGAAATCCTTAGTAAATATCTTAACCTTTATTTTTTTTTTAAATTAGGAGGAAAAAAAAGCCACAAAAATTCAAATATAGAGATGGAAGAAAAAAGTAGGCAACCTTGCTGTAAAATCAGCAGTTAATGTTGGAAGGAAGTTCTTGATTCTTTTTCCTTTTAATTATGGGACACATTTTCTCATTAGGCTTCTCTATTTAAAGCTAACTATAATTGGCTTGCATATTAAAAATAACAGTGACAAATGCAGATTAGGATGCATGTTTGTATGGATGAGCACTTGAGAACTGAAGCTCTGGCAGAAAGTAACTCAAAGAAGAGAATAATTGAGCCCTCTTTGTTACAGGTGAGGATGAAAACCACTTCATTTCTTCTGAATCTGAACAGAAAAGGCTCTCTCCGGCTAAGATATCTGGATATTGCTGGTGTCAGAGCACTATGGTGTGGAATAAAGCTGTTTCCTTGAGTTGCTTTACTGCTGGAAATGGTCACTGAATTTTGGGCTTTGGTTCTAAGGGGAGTTGTGGGAGGCCAATGTGACACAATTGTTATGTGTGAGAGAGCTGGAAGTGTGCCTGGGGGACAAGACAGTCTGGGGAAATGCTGAGAGCTTCTGGAAGGTTTTTAAGGTGGTGCTGAGGAGCACACCTAGTGCAGGTAGCTGGGTGGGAGCTGCAGGCTGGGCTCTGGGTGATGGGAAATGCTGGAGCCCCTGGCAAGGGGCCATGGATTGGCAGCGACCCTTTGCACAAGGGCACGGGGACCTGTGACAGCAGCCAGGTGCCAGGACACTCAGACACAGCAGGAGCTGATGGCTCTGCAGGAAGAGCCCTGACTGTGGCTCGCACACACTGTGAGGGTACAAATATCCAGGGTGTCCCCGAAATGCTCCACCATGAGCTGTTTCTGTGTTACTGGGCCATGATTAAACTGCTCTAAGGATCCAGACACGTGGGATTGGTATAGGAAACCTTGTCTAAACACGAGACATGGGTGTATGGGGAGCCAAACAGGACACCTGGGGCTTCTCTGGAGCTGACCATGGGGAAAGGGCTTTGGTCCCAGCAGTGAAAATCTCCAGTGGTGGGAGTGTGGCAGCCAGAGTGGCTCCTGAATGCTCAGACAGAAAAGTTTCCGAAAATCTCATTTCTTTCAATGTGCCTAAATATTAAATGTATAGAAATGTATTGAATATCTTTGTAACTTGGTCCATCTTTGTTAAATATAGGTAGTGGTCAATGGGGGAACAGTGACCTTTTTTAATAAAAGGAGCTGTTTGCATTCAGCCTCACAATAGCAGTCTGCTGGTATTGATTTGTTTATCTAAGTTACTATATTTGCATTGCTTTGCAGTGTTTATTCCAATGGTGTTTCCTTTGAGTGTGATGGATAGTACTAGTTGGAGTATTGTTGTAAAACCACTTATTCTCAATTTATTTCCTCTACAAAAATTGTTTTTCACTCATTCAACCACCCACATGGAACTCTTTGCCCAGGGAAATAATTCACTGTGATTCCCAAGTTCTTTTTTTTTTTTTTTTTTTTTTTAAAATAAAAAAAAAAAAGTAAATGAGAATATATGGACATTGCCTATACATCTCTTTATATAAAAACTTCCAAACCCCGAAATTTCTTTCAGAAATAAGGAAAGATTTCAAGAAGCAGCCATTGTGTTTTCCAGGAACATCACTCACAAAATCCAAGCACTTATCAGCAATGTCTAGCTGGGCTCTCCTAATTCTCACACAGTCTGCAAACTCAATGTATAATTTGTATGCATAAAGAAACATCCTTAATCACAACAATCTAAATCAGCAATGAGTCATAGTTAAAAGTATAATTGCAGTTTTGATTTTAGTATCAAAATATTCATAGTTTTCATTACGTGACAAGTATCTGATGACAGCTATTTAGTTCATAAGTTCCCTCTGTGCAGAATAATGCTATATAGGTAGCCTTAGTTTTTTTGTCATTTTTAATCTAGGGAAAATAGGAGAATATTGATTATTTGGCCAATCGTGTTGTTAAATTCGCATTTCAAATCAATAAATTCATGTGTGTATGTACATCTGCTTGTTATTTAAATTGGTTTGCTTTTGGAATAGCAGAGTTGTGCTGCACTTTATAAATCTTTATACTGGCTGATGTCAGATGAACATCAGTTGTTTTACAGAGCAGGTGAAGCTGTAGTGCAGGTATAGGAAGTAGCAAAATCAGTGTAATGGGATGAGTGGTTGCAATGGTTTATTCCATAAAAACACACCTATTGGGCACTGCTACAGAGGTATAGAATGTAAAACAAATATCAGCTTCAACTCCTTTAGCCCTGAGTGTATATTTATTAACCACAGAAATATACTTAGGTATTTTAAACCACAAATGACCTATCACTGGCCACATTCTGTGTTTAATAACTGCACTGAGCTACAATTCAAAATAATTTCCTGATTGTGGGTGCCTCACCTGTTATACCTTAGCCCTAATTTTCAGGAACACGCTGAAGGTCCCTGTAAAACCAACAGGGAATAAGGCAAGAAACGGGTAACTCTATGTAGAGCTGTACATTTTAACCCCAATGTTGATTTTTCAGTCAGTGCTCTGTGTGTGTTTGTAACTTTTACAAAAATTGAATTGGATCCTGTATTGTTTTTTCCACCCCATAGCCTTGGATTCTTTGAATATGGCCAGTGCAGGGTTGTCCTAAAAGGTTTTAAACATATGAAAAGCTTACAGAGGTGACTTCTAATCTGCTCCTGCACTAGGTGACAGCAGGAAACATTACATTTTCAGGCAACCTCAATTAATGTATAAAATTTCACACAATATGTTGAAATAGATAGTCAGAAGGACAGAAGAAATGAATGAATGAATGAAAGATGAATGATTTGGATGGTCAGATCTCTAAATAAGGAAAAGTTCACTTGAAAAATGCAGTAAATCAAAGAGAAGAGGTAAGGAGTCGAACCAGAACTGTAAATTAAGCATGTCTTTCAGGCACCACACAGATTTCAGGTATTATTTTCATTAATTGCACAGCCTTGCATCCAACCATCAGACCCCTGAACTTCTATAATTGGTGATGCTCTGAAGAGCTCTGATGAACTGGGGCTAAGACTGTGCTATGCTTTTGTATTTTGCCATGTGCAATGGAGTAACCAAATAATTGTTTTAATTTCACAGAACTATGTGTGATTCACACCAAGTGACTTGAAATCTTAAATACTTTGTGGAAACTTGTGATTTATTTGTCTGCAAATGCTTAGCTGTAGCTAACTAACACAAGTGCTGATGAGAACAGAGCTATGCTCTTAACAGAGAACCCTTAGAATGACCAGTTAAAAACTTCAAAGCCAAGAGGCTCGTTTCAGTTGCACTTCGTCTGTCAGGTTTGTTGACCAGTTTTGTCTTTTTAAAGTATGGGTCCCCTCATGTTCAGTTCTCTACAGAGAGCTATTTTTTCCTTTTTCATTGAGTTTGCTTGCATTTTCCAGAGAGGTTTCCATCCAACTGCATATTCAATGGAATTAAATAGGTTTTTAGGACACTGGAAAACAAGCATCTGTAAAGAAGGTGTGAGTGGGTGTTTTTTGTTTTGTTTTGCTGTTAACTAGGATATGATTTGGCAGCCCAAAAATGAGATGTTAAGTCTGCTATAACAAGTAGCATCCTAACAACGCTGAATCCTTGAAATGTGTGACCTGGCCTACCCTCCAAGACCAGGGCAATGCATTGATCCCCAAGGCTCTCTATCTCTGTCTCTGTCTTCTAAAGAAGACAGACTAATCTGAAAAGGATGTGAAGAGAACCCGGCTTGATTAGGTTTGTTACAGGACTAATCACTGAACAGTGGCAGGGATGCAAGAATTGGGAATGCCACAATTTGTTATTCATAACACACATCCCTCTGCTTAATAAATCTTGAATACAAACATTACAAGCAAACCATGGTCTCTCCTTCAGCTGGCTGGATTCCAGGGCCGTTCTGTTGTACCTCAGAATGTGTATTTGTCAAGAGACTAATTTAAAGATTTTCTGATTAGTTTTACAGGAATGGGTATGTCCTATTGCTAGGTAGCAATTTTCTGATACACATAGAAAATTTTAAACTAAACCTGTAAAACTTTTAAAATGTCACTGGGTTTCTTGCCCTGTTAGACCAATGGAAGGATAAAAAGAGGCATATTTGTATCTGGGAAGTTCATAGTAAGCTGAAAGACAAAATGCTTGTGGTTCTAATGTACCCTAATCAGAGAGTAAATCAAAAATTTGCATAAAGATGTTTTGATATCCTCATTCCTAACAAGCTGCTCTTCCACGAAAGAAAAAAAAAATATAAATCTGTGACTGTTTCTTCTTTTTTTTTTGTAAGAGGAGAGAACTGTAAGGTTTTTAAAGTCTGAGGAGCTGAGCTGTGATGAAAACTGCCATTAGCACTTTCACACCTGATTGCAAACCACTGCAGTCAATACTGTTCTACTGACCAAGCAGTGTCAGCCTGTCAGGTTGGAATTTAACTCTGGCCTTTCAAAGCTGCTGTCCTGGAAGTGTGGAGAAGTTAAATGAGAGCCACTGATTCTCTTTCGAGTTTCCTGGGTTTTTAATGAGACATTTTTTGTGCTGCTGTAGCTGGTGTAGCTTGAGTGCTTCATCTTTTGCCACGATTCCTGCAAGCTTGAACAATTTCTGTATTTATGGAGGTGGGTTGCTTTCTGAATTTATCAGGTGCAGTCACAGCTGCCAAGAGGAGTGCCAGCTTGAGGCTGCAAAGTTTTATCACTCTGACTCTAAATAAAATCCATATTAAGACTATCAACTAATTTGTAGCTGCTCCGGCAGGCAGCAATGACTTTTTTGGACATTGTTGATAGGAAGTAGAGTGGAGAAACCAAAGCTGAGAGAGATGGGAAAGCTTCACATCCCACTGGTATCTTGAATCATGGTAAACTGCCAGTATTTGAATTAGAGCTCTTCTTTCAAATATATTAATCTCTGTTGCCAACAAAGGTAAAATTTTTTGAATAAGATATGCTTCTGTCCAATTTCCACTCTGTCTCACAGCTTTATCCTTTTATTCTGGGTAAGATCCTGTCCATCAGTCCCCGTTGCCCCATTCAAATATCAGTCTAATGAACTGCTAGATCAGGATTTCTCTGTCTCTAGTAACTCATGTAATTTCTCTAAGTGTTTTAATGAAGTGAAGTTCTGAATTTTTTAGGAATCAGCTGCTTCTCAGCGGCAGCATTGCCCTCTGGTGGATGTATGACTCCACATGGGGAGTCATACATCCCACTCCCTTTTTCCCCACTCCACAGGAGGGAAAAAGGGAAAGAGAAAGAAAAAGTTATGTGGATTGGCCCTTTTGTGTTTTTCTTCATTCTACACAAATCTCTGTGAATTTAGAGGGTGGATAAAATATTAAAGCTACACTGCAGAATGTGTTGCAAGAATCTTGGAAAATCCAAGCTTACGTGAGCTTTCCACCAATTAATAACCATGTGAAATGTATGCCATTACTGACCACAGCATTAAGTGGAGCCTTGTGGTAGATGGAAACACTTTTGAAAAGTGTAAGAAATCTTTAGTACACAAGGAGTGTGAGTACTATAAGCAAAAGTCTTAGATAGCATATAAATAAATTGAGAATGAGGGGAAAATGATTACCAAAAGACAGAAAAACTCTTTGCTGGCACCATTAAAATTAATTTTAAAATATGCTTAATTGAAACTTCCTATTTGTAGCTGAGCTACAAACTTTAGATTCTGAGCCCAAGAAACACTCAAGGGATATAATGAAGTTGGTCACCAAAAGAAATGAAAAATAACTCTAAATCATGAAAAATGAAAAAAAAAAAAATAGGACTGAAAGCTTTGGAAATGGGATGTAGTTCTTTATGCTGCTCAATAACTGAGCTACAATTGATGATGATGATGATGGTAATAGTCTCTGATGACTTCTTAAGTTTCCTGCATACATATCCCATTTAAATGAGAGTCCACACCTTTGGCTGGGGTTTCGAAAGAAGTAGAGAATGATTGAGAGGTTTTTGGAGCCCAACACCTATTTACAAATGTTCTGTTGATTTAAAGTTTAGAATTTGTCATAGTACTTGGTGGTTTTAGTTTCCCTCTGGTACTAATTTCAGTTACTTTCAAACTGTATTTCTTCTTCCTGGCTGATATTAGAAGAATATAATTGAATTCTGTTTTTTTCATCAACTCCTGGGTTACTGGGCAATATTCTACGCTTAATATTTTGTACTGAGAATAGTAACAAGAACATAAATACCTAGCAATAAAAATAGCCTATTTAAAGATTCCTCATTCGTGAGCCTTTCAGAAAACATTGTTTGCACACAAGAGGAACCTTTTAGTCCATGGGCTTTCTTCAGACCACTTCTTTGGATCCCTCATTTTTATGTCAAGGGACTTTGTTGTTGATCTTTTATAATTCCATGAAGGAATGATAAATTAAAAGCTGAGTCATCATTGTTTCATGTAAAAAAAATGAGGAGGATATTAAGATATATGAAGGTGTTAATGATTTAAAAGCTCTCTTTAATGGTCTTATATGTCTCTCCAGTGAAAACATGCAGTACTTTCATTCTGGAAAGGACTGTGGAACTATTTCAAAGTATGAACAAAAATGAGAGTGCACAGACACCATAAATGATATCTCATTTAAAACATCTTAGATATTGTATCTGTTACGTGCTAGAGGTTTAATGATGCAGATTTTAAATAATGGAAATGGGCAAAGTAAGCTGAAACAGGGAGAGATTTGAACTAAAAGTTTTCAGGTGATCTTTTGATGCCCTTGCATAAACTCAAGCTACAACAAGTACAATTAACAGATAAAAGTAATCTTTTTTTTTGCCTTTGCTGCTCTAATTCATTGTTGTTTTAAAAAATGCAGATACTGAGAAGAAAGTATATCTATAGCAAGCTCATTATTGAGAAAAAAATATTTCTGTATCAGGAATAAGTAACTAGAAACATACCAGTACCAGAGAAGAAAATTCTAGCTTTTATTGCTGTATTTCTAGCTAAAATGTGAAAATCTCTTTATGAAAATCACAGTGTCTGTGCTTTGGATGCTTTTAGATGGTTTAGATATGGAAAATTGTTACTATTTAAATGGAAGAGGAGATTAAAGTCAGATAAATTCTCTTTAAATCTAAATGGAATGATCATAAGAAACAAAACTAAATCTACTCTCATGTAACAGTTTTTGATGAAACAGTGTTGAAATATCAGATATCTAAACCAAATTTGGATCCCAGCACAAGCTGAAATTCCTATTGTTGCCTCATCTGTAGTTATTCAGAGATAATTCTAAGCATGTATGATAATAGACTGACAGCCCTAATGACAGTATTCGCTGTCTTCCATCACACATTTTGTTCTCATTTGATTTTTTTTATTTCCCCCCTAATGATTATGGGATGTTTTCATATTTCTTTACAAATACATTATCATGTTTTACCTAAGAGATGCACTTTTTATTTAGAATGCTTGGTTCTAAGTAATCTTTTTTTTTTTTCTATCTGTCTTTTTTATTAGCTGTATTTGGAATAAAAAGCACGAAAGCATTATCTCTTTATTTCTCACAGAAGATTAATTGGAGTTGGGAGCAGTTGCTTGAAAGTAAATTTTCAGTGAAGCTTGTTTTTCAAAACTGCTTGTATTAACAAACCATCTGCCAGTTCCTCCTTAATTTACCGAAGCTTCTAGGACAATCTTGGCCTTTTATGGAAACACAAGGCAAAACAATGCTGAGAAGTTTTGATCTGAAAAAAAATTGAAATAAAAACCTTCATGGTTCTCTCAACAATAAAAGAAAAAAATCTGTTAAAATAGAACAGTATTAAGGCAAAGTTTCTTTTCCAATTTGACTATTTTTTCCAAGTCTTTTTGAAATGGAAGTTTACCTTCATATTTCTGATTAGAGGAAAATTCTACCATGAGTATATGGATTTTGGCCTGTCCCATGCTTATTCTGTGTTATTTTTTGTCCTCCCTACCATTTTTTTCTGACCACTTGGCAGTTCAGTTTAGCCCTGAATATGGTTCCTGCTGGCTGGAAAGCAGAAGGGAAGTTATTTAGTAACATACAGCAAATTTTGGAAGAGCCTTCTTAGTTAATTTCAATGGAGGTGATCCTTACATCACCTCTAGTATATGCCAAGATAAATGAACAGGATTCTGGAAAAAGATGCATCCATAATTATTGTTAAATAATTTAAGTAGGTTTTGATGACATCACTTTTTTTTCAAAATTTTATATAAATTAATATAAATAAATTAATAATATAAATTATTGTGCTGCTTCTTTCAGTTTAAGAAAACTTTACCTTCTTTGGTCCGTTCTGCCCATCCTCAACTTCCATGCCCCTTCAATCGCTCTAATCAGTGCACTTTTTTATGAGCTATTGTTTTCAATCTTGTAGAATACATCCCATGAGAGCACTTCTATCAATGCATTATCCTTCCTGGATTATCACTCTGTTCACTATTAATTCATGAGACTGATTCTCCCCCTTCCTTGAAGAGAAATATTAACATGTAATTAAGATACAAATCCAAATGTGAGAGCATAATAACAGGAAAGCCATCTGAGAGAAACAAAATCACAGCAGTGACATGTTCTAGAAGAGGGCTGCAGCTGAAGATTAATTGGTGAGCACTCACAGTGACAGCAGATAACTCATGTGTTGCATTGACAGAGGGAATGAAAGAGCTGGAATCTGCAGACTCTTTGTCATAAATAAAGGAGATGGCTTTCTGCAGAGCAATTCCTAAATCTGCTTGCATTTTAAATATTTTTCATATTGAAAATAATTTGCTGAATACTATGCAAAATCTGTGTAGATCCATTGTAATCAGATCAATTCACACTCTCTTGGCTCTTCTATATCACTTATCAATCAGCAGCTCTGAATTCAAACGAGCAAACTTTTAATAAGATCACACTATTGGAGCAGCAAATGGGTTCATGGCATTCTGAATTTGTGTTTGGCATTCGCTGCTCAAAACGTACAAGGTGTATAAATGCACAGGGAAACACTTTATTGATCCAGAGTTATCTTCGGTGTTTATGTGTATGTGTGTGCATGTGCTTTGCAATAAAACTTCAAATTCCTTGGGACACTGACCAGGTTTACTAAAAGGGAAGTGGACTGCATTTTTTCATGCATTATACACTGGTGAAAAACAGGTGAAGATTTTTAAGTGGGAATTTTGCAGGAGACGATTTGTGAAGAGAGGGCCAAAGGTTAAAAAGAAATACTTTGAAGTCGAAAATGACTTCATTTTTGTTAAAGATTTTAATGCACTGCAAAGAGGTTCCGTGCAAACTTGCTTGTGCCGAGAATACCATGGGATGAAGAGTACAATTCCAGTAACACCTTCAGAAAGTGATATCAATAAATGAAAATGCACACACAATTAGATACTAAAATATTCATAACATTTCAGCAATGGAAGTGTTATATTATAAGAAGGTAAGAACAAATGCAGATAATGAGGCATTAATAGCTAAATCTTACATAAACTACATTTGAATCAGACAGACACAAAATGCAGCTCATATATTGAGTATGAATTCCAAGTATCTAAAACTTCTCATAGAAAATATAAGTTGAGATGAGACTAAACATCAAATTGAAAGGTATTAGGGGTTTGAGAAGTTCAGAATGGAGTGGGGCAATTTTGCAGAACAACTAACAATATGATGTACCACTAACAACATGATGTACCACTATCTGGGGCACCTCATATCCCAGGTCCCACCAGTGTCAGGACAAATGAGTTTCATCAGCCATTAAAAAAGGTTCTACTGCACAAACAAATGAAGAAAAGACATCAACGTTGCCTGTAAATAAGACACATAAACAGCCTGGATTTTAATCCTGGGTTGCTTTTTTTTTTTNACTGGGCAATATTCTACGCTTAATATTTTGTACTGAGAATAGTAACAAGAACATAAATACCTAGCAATAAAAATAGCCTATTTAAAGATTCCTCATTCGTGAGCCTTTCAGAAAACATTGTTTGCACACAAGAGGAACCTTTTAGTCCATGGGCTTTCTTCAGACCACTTCTTTGGATCCCTCATTTTTATGTCAAGGGACTTTGTTGTTGATCTTTTATAATTCCATGAAGGAATGATAAATTAAAAGCTGAGTCATCATTGTTTCATGTAAAAAAAATGAGGAGGATATTAAGATATATGAAGGTGTTAATGATTTAAAAGCTCTCTTTAATGGTCTTATATGTCTCTCCAGTGAAAACATGCAGTACTTTCATTCTGGAAAGGACTGTGGAACTATTTCAAAGTATGAACAAAAATGAGAGTGCACAGACACCATAAATGATATCTCATTTAAAACATCTTAGATATTGTATCTGTTACGTGCTAGAGGTTTAATGATGCAGATTTTAAATAATGGAAATGGGCAAAGTAAGCTGAAACAGGGAGAGATTTGAACTAAAAGTTTTCAGGTGATCTTTTGATGCCCTTGCATAAACTCAAGCTACAACAAGTACAATTAACAGATAAAAGTAATCTTTTTTTTTGCCTTTGCTGCTCTAATTCATTGTTGTTTTAAAAAATGCAGATACTGAGAAGAAAGTATATCTATAGCAAGCTCATTATTGAGAAAAAAATATTTCTGTATCAGGAATAAGTAACTAGAAACATACCAGTACCAGAGAAGAAAATTCTAGCTTTTATTGCTGTATTTCTAGCTAAAATGTGAAAATCTCTTTATGAAAATCACAGTGTCTGTGCTTTGGATGCTTTTAGATGGTTTAGATATGGAAAATTGTTACTATTTAAATGGAAGAGGAGATTAAAGTCAGATAAATTCTCTTTAAATCTAAATGGAATGATCATAAGAAACAAAACTAAATCTACTCTCATGTAACAGTTTTTGATGAAACAGTGTTGAAATATCAGATATCTAAACCAAATTTGGATCCCAGCACAAGCTGAAATTCCTATTGTTGCCTCATCTGTAGTTATTCAGAGATAATTCTAAGCATGTATGATAATAGACTGACAGCCCTAATGACAGTATTCGCTGTCTTCCATCACACATTTTGTTCTCATTTGATTTTTTTTATTTCCCCCCTAATGATTATGGGATGTTTTCATATTTCTTTACAAATACATTATCATGTTTTACCTAAGAGATGCACTTTTTATTTAGAATGCTTGGTTCTAAGTAATCTTTTTTTTTTTTCTATCTTTTTTATTAGCTGTATTTGGAATAAAAAGCACGAAAGCATTATCTCTTTATTTCTCACAGAAGATTAATTGGAGTTGGGAGCAGTTGCTTGAAAGTAAATTTTCAGTGAAGCTTGTTTTTCAAAACTGCTTGTATTAACAAACCATCTGCCAGTTCCTCCTTAATTTACCGAAGCTTCTAGGACAATCTTGGCCTTTTATGGAAACACAAGGCAAAACAATGCTGAGAAGTTTTGATCTGAAAAAAAATTGAAATAAAAACCTTCATGGTTCTCTCAACAATAAAAGAAAAAAATCTGTTAAAATAGAACAGTATTAAGGCAAAGTTTCTTTTCCAATTTGACTATTTTTTCCAAGTCTTTTTGAAATGGAAGTTTACCTTCATATTTCTGATTAGAGGAAAATTCTACCATGAGTATATGGATTTTGGCCTGTCCCATGCTTATTCTGTGTTATTTTTTGTCCTCCCTACCATTTTTTTCTGACCACTTGGCAGTTCAGTTTAGCCCTGAATATGGTTCCTGCTGGCTGGAAAGCAGAAGGGAAGTTATTTAGTAACATACAGCAAATTTTGGAAGAGCCTTCTTAGTTAATTTCAATGGAGGTGATCCTTACATCACCTCTAGTATATGCCAAGATAAATGAACAGGATTCTGGAAAAAGATGCATCCATAATTATTGTTAAATAATTTAAGTAGGTTTTGATGACATCACTTTTTTTTCAAAATTTTATATAAATTAATATAAATAAATTAATAATATAAATTATTGTGCTGCTTCTTTCAGTTTAAGAAAACTTTACCTTCTTTGGTCCGTTCTGCCCATCCTCAACTTCCATGCCCCTTCAATCGCTCTAATCAGTGCACTTTTTTATGAGCTATTGTTTTCAATCTTGTAGAATACATCCCATGAGAGCACTTCTATCAATGCATTATCCTTCCTGGATTATCACTCTGTTC
>VZTH01011692.1:1099016-1135830 GCA_013397815.1 Aleadryas rufinucha
CATGGGATGAAGAGTACAATTCCAGTAACACCTTCAGAAAGTGATATCAATAAATGAAAATGCACACACAATTAGATACTAAAATATTCATAACATTTCAGCAATGGAAGTGTTATATTATAAGAAGGTAAGAACAAATGCAGATAATGAGGCATTAATAGCTAAATCTTACATAAACTACATTTGAATCAGACAGACACAAAATGCAGCTCATATATTGAGTATGAATTCCAAGTATCTAAAACTTCTCATAGAAAATATAAGTTGAGATGAGACTAAACATCAAATTGAAAGGTATTAGGGGTTTGAGAAGTTCAGAATGGAGTGGGGCAATTTTGCAGAACAACTAACAATATGATGTACCACTAACAACATGATGTACCACTATCTGGGGCACCTCATATCCCAGGTCCCACCAGTGTCAGGACAAATGAGTTTCATCAGCCATTAAAAAAGGTTCTACTGCACAAACAAATGAAGAAAAGACATCAACGTTGCCTGTAAATAAGACACATAAACAGCCTGGATTTTAATCCTGGGTTGCTTTTTTTTTTTTTCCTTCCATGCAAAGATAAAGAGGTGTTTTTGGGAAGGAGTCTCTCTCTTCCCTGAAACTTCACTGACTAATGATGGTTAAAATTTACCACAGTGAGGTAGGCTGAATGTGAGAGATCAGTGTTTGAAATTGTGTCTTCCAGCCAGTCGTCTCAAGAGTATATAATAGAAAGATAATTGATCCCCCTTCCTTCCCCAGTCCCATTCTTCACTCTCCGTGGAAGGATAAACTTGGCTAACTCTGAAATCCACCTTGCAACGCCAGAGTGGTCATATCACCACACGTGGTAGGCTGCTACAATGGTACCGTCATTCCAACCAAACCAAAATAATTGTATGAATGAATTACACACGCTGCAAAGACAGCGACGAGTTGTGAATTTGGGCATGAAGTTCAGGCAGTCATTTGTAACCTTATACACTTCTATCTGATATGGCAGAGCTCAGCACTGAAAATCAGAATCATGAAGTCGTCATCCTTCAAGAAACACTCTGCTAATCTCTTTCAGGTGGTACAGATGTGGAAGAGTCCTTCTCTCAATAATTTAAACCATTATCAAAATGTTACACTAAAAATCGTGCCCTGAATTTTCATTAAGAATATCCTTTAAAAGACTCAGTTTTGCAGTCCTTGGCCTTATAGTTTGCACGTCCTGAACAGTGAAATAATACTGAGAGCTGTGTATGAAAGAGTGCATGTCCTTTCCTCCCATCATCACATTCCAAATATGTTCACAAGTAGCCAGTGCAAAGTTAGACACAATGCCAGTTTGGACTGGAGATTGTATTTATCTTTTGATGGACTGTGTAATTATACCAAAAATAATTAGGATTGGCTTGAAAAAGTGTCTATTGAGTTGGCCCTTTTCAGCCACCCTTTTTACAATCATCCTGTCTGAACTAATAGAAAGTAAATAATGGTTAAAAGGTAATGAGAAGTAATGGACCTTAAACAGATTGACTGTTGATTGGGTACCACCAATTTGCAGCATTTGTGCTTCCTTCAGGGCCCTCGAGCTGTGCAGCTCCCTAGCAACAATGAAATCTGCTCTGAGATGTTCTCACACAGAAAAAGCTGCACTTGCCAGCATGGTATGGTGATAATCGAGCTGGCAAGAGCTGAAATTGCTGCGCAACAAATACCCTTACATTCTGCAAGATGTTACGCTCTGCACTGTGCATGGCAGCCACGATTACAAAGCCTTGCCTTTCGAGAAAATATTTTCATACTTTAATTTGCTTTCCATATGCAAAAGTTGTTGTGATAGGGAGGGTCTATGTCTGTGTATTTATCTTGTGCTCACAGTGTCAGAACACTGTCAGTATTAGTATTCTGGGGTGCTAATCTGCAATAATATATAAAGCTATGTTTGGACAATCCAGATCTGGACTCCAGCTTCTTCAAAATATTTGTGTTGCACTTCTTTGCTACATGTTTGGATTTAGAGGAATCTTTTCCCCCATGCCTTATTTTCTCATGTGTGAAAGACAATATTATTTACATACATCACAGGGTTGAATTAAGGGAGACAAAGGAGGTAGTTTCAGTGATAAAAAAATTAATTATTGCACTATTTTGTGATTAGGTAGAGATGGCACTGTACCCTTCATACGGTAGTAAAACAGGCAAATCTTGTCCTGTCTGGTCTGCTGGCTCTATTAGCATTATGTCTTGTTCTAGTTATAGACGGAAATGGTATCAAAAGTGCAGCATTCCAGTCATCTGCTGAATTCCTCTCTGTTGGAAATGACTAAGAACCTAACTAACCTAACCTACCTTGTTGAAGTCTTTTTTCAACATAGAACATCAAAACCTCAGGTATAAAAGTTAATTTTCCCTACATGGAACTTACAATAAATTTCCCACATCTAATTCAAATATTAAAATAATTTACAAATGTTATATCTCTTTTTATTATTTCCTGTAGTTGAAATTAATATTGGTTTTCAATTTTGAGATAGGAATATTTTAATGTCCTATTGTGGACAATGTCTTAGCACATTAACATAGAATATTATTCTCATTTTTGTCAGAATATCTCTGTCTTTTAAATAGTGCTTTCTGAATTCGGGTCTTGAAGTGTTTTCAGGGCTCTGCTGTTGTCACTGTTATGCTCAAGCAGGATGTGTTGCTGTATGGGTGTTATATTTTAGGTGGTATTTTTGATTTGTTTTTTCTTTTTAAGTGAGACTGAAATGCCTCGTATTAAAAACTGCATACATACCTGGTCTTGGCAGCATTTATCCCTTTTTTTACCTTGTGCACCTTTTTTCTTAACAAAAGTGATTGCAACCCCCACAAATGTGCTTGTTACTTTTGATTTCTCTTCGGTTCACAAGCCTGGGATGCAGTCATTTATTTATCTGATAAATAGCGTGGCCTTAATGGATGCCTCATCAAATCTCTGAACTGTTAACACAGATGTAATATCAAACCATTCTGAATTCCTGCTCCTTGTAATTGCCTGCTTGTCCAAAAGTAATCTTGAAAAGAAGAATATTGAATTTGTTAAGTGTCCATTAGCTAATTCCAGTTTTGAGCCTGGCAGTGTCAGGGAGCAGCATACAAAACACATGGAAAGCAAAGTTTATGTAGGCTGCTGCTCTTCCTTGACTTGGCTCCCTCAGGTGTAAGGGGGTTTCAGTACACAGAGAATGCAAAGTAGCCCCCATGAGGCACTGATGTAGCTTTGCCTTCGATGTGAGTGCAAATGCAAACCCCGAAACGACACAGTTTAAAGATAACACTGTGTTCAATCAACTGGCTTTGATTTGGCATTAACTTTGCTTGCTGTGGCTGCGGAGTTTGATGCAATTTAATCAAGGTGAGCAATTTTAAGAAGCCAAGAGGTGGTGATTTCTGGGTTTGGATATACCTGCCTCTGTGGAATGGGAATGGAAGAGTGAAATCTGATCTTTGATTTCTATCAAGTGGCTTTGAAACAAGCACTGTGGAGATACATTTGTTTGACACAGTCCTACTGCCTTCTTTTAATCTACCCTTGTGTGGAACATGATAGTTGCCTTTACAAAGTGTCAATTTTCCAAGTCTTTTGGAGCTCTGTCTTAATATTAATGTGTTTTGACAGAAACAGAAGGTTAAGTTTTTGTTCTTTATGCCAGTTCTACAAAACCAAAATCATCTCTGATAATGAAGCTCTGATTCAATGTGTTCAAATTTCTATTCTCCTGAAGAACAAAACTTGGTGTCTGTTTCATTTGCAATAAAAAGTGTGCCAGGGGCATGAAGTGTGGCAGGACTGGGTCTTCATATTATGTTCCTTTTGGGGAATCTTGCACAGGTTTGAATTTATAAAGGCCTCATTCAGCATGTAAATGAATCTGGTTTTGGTTTAAAAAAATGCTAAAATACTTCTTTACTCAAGACCATTGCAACTTAATCTATAGGAGGGTTAAGATATTCTTGCATTAAAATCTAAAAACTTAAGCATTACTTCTCCTCCCTCCTAGAGAATTTGTTGTTTTGTTATTAGCTTGTGAATTACATGTGAACTGCCAGCATTTTCTATTTTGAGGCAACCTAAAGTGTGTCTGTTGGAAGCTTTGAACTTTTAGTAATGGAAACTCTTTTAGAGATCTATGTTATTTTGGAAAAAAACAAAACAAAACAAAACAAAACAAAAAACCCCAAACCAGACACACAGACACAGAAAAAAACCCCAAAACCAAAACAAACAAATGAAAAACCAAACCTTAAAATTGCCTTCAGGTCTCAGAAGTTAAACACTGTTATTGTGGGTTGTAAGTGAAAAGTTTTGGGCAAACTTTCCAGAGTAACTTGTTTCATTTGGCAGTTTCTCTACCGGGCTCCTCTTGTTCCCACAATAGTCATAAAATAGTTGGCTGCATATTGTATTACTATAAATAATACAATATTTATTTATACAAGGCTTATTTATAAATAAAGCCTTGAAGTAGATGTGTTTGCACTTCCCATTCCTCTCCTCAAGGTATAGCACAATGTGTGGGAACTTTCAGTACTACCTGATGATGAAACTTCAGGGATGACTAAGACAAAACACCAAGGAAATTATTCTGTATTCTCTCATTTTCCTATGGTTCATTCTCGGTGCCTGAGAGGCAGCTTCATACCAGCTGCAACCAGCTCAGGAGTAGATACATATCAGGTGGGGATATGCAAAATACTTTCTTTTATAGTGATTGAACTTGGAGGTCCATTATCTTTACCAGGTGTGAGGACACCAGTGGTTTTTAAGGAGGGTATCAGGTGTTTTATAAATGGTGCTGGGTGTGGCTTTGGGTTAATTAAAGTAGAATAACTGACATAAGAATCAATGCTCGTATGGTCTGTGAGTCTCTTCTGCCTGGCACTTATTCCTGGACGATTTCAGAAGGAGCATTAGTACAGGAAAGCATGTAATAAGACTACTCCAGGGTACTTTGATTGTTTGTGGCTTGTAGCTTTCTGAGTGACAAGTGATACCTGGTTTTGATTTCTGAGCTTTTGTTCTGCATAATTCTCTAACCCATCTTTGAGATAAGCAGTGCTCATATCTTAACTGTGGACTGTGTGAAGAATTATCTCTTGCTTTGTCTTGCTTCTGCTTCATTCAAGGGCCCTATGCATTTGTATTGGGGAAATATTTTGAACAGTGTGATGTTGCTTAAACACCTTCCCATTTCGAATGTGACTTTATGGTCTTGTGTCATGTCCTGCTATGGTCAGCACTATTTCAACTGAGCAGTCCTAATCTATTAAGTTCTTCCTCTTAAAAAAGGGTTTTTTGTGGTTTTGATTGTCCTTGTTATCCTCCTCATCTGGATGGGTGGAAATACATATGAGCAACACAGAACTTTTGCAATGGCATTCTCTTGGTGTGATGGGATAGAAAGCATGTTATAGTGACATGGACTACAAAAAAGAAACTTGTTTTGCTCTGGTAGCAGTGTGAAACAGATGAATTTTGTTGCCTATACCTTGAAAGCATTTAAAAGCTGAACACTGGAGCTAGGCAGGGAGGAAGGATATAGCACACGGATAAATAAGTGAGAGCATGTCCCATTTGTACCACTCAACTGACATGGATACAGCTTTTTTAGGTTATTTTGGCAACTTTCTCTGTTGTCTAGAATATCAATATCAGACCAGTAGGAGATGCTTATTAACAAGCCTTGTTTCAGTGAAATTTGAGAGGATCTGCTGCTAATACTCTTCAGGATATTATATCAAGAAGAAAGGAAAGGAATGCAAAATTGAGGGGAAGGCCCGAAGATATTTGAAACCAAAAGGTGTTGTGTGAAAACTGAAGGATGTGGAGGCTCTGAAATATTTTATGAACAGCTACACTTGAAGGGGACATTTAAAAACATAAGTTATATAATCACTGTTGCATTACAGCTCTATTGAATTATGTCAAAAATCCCTAGCAAAAGTTCTTAAACTTAGTTAGATTTCTGTAGTCCTAGTAGTTCCGGAATTGAAAATAGACTGTGGGTATGTTAAATTTTAATAGCCTGTGAATAAGAGGATTTTAATTTCAGTCCTGTATTTTATATGAAAGTTTGAGTCAGCACGTGGAAGAAAGTCAAATCCTAGGTCAGTGGTTTGGAAGTTATTTTAACAGATATGGGCTGCAAAAGCAGCTCTTGGTCCCCTGGTTTAAGCAGAAAAATGAATGGGATATGGTACTTTTTTTATCTAGAGAACATTGAATTAGGCTCCAGATTCATAAATGGAGTGTGTTTGCTGTTGGTTTACATTTAATAGACTTGTTTTTTAAATAAAATCAAACACAAATTTCTGAAGGAGCAAATGCAGAAATTTAAAAACATGACTGTGTGGTCAGGCAAATCAAGCCATTCTTCAGTGGCACATTCTTGTGCATTGGTGATGTGTTGAAGGAAATAGAGCAGCTCTTAATCCTGTGTTGTCAGTAGCTGGATTTCTGGATAAAAGGTTTTCACTTCTGTAAAGATTGTTAGGTTTTTTAAACACCTGAGGAATCAAATTCTGTTAATATGGCAGAAGCAGATTTTTTTTTTCTTCATCTCCTATCTTATTCAGACTTATTCACATGTGACTGATCTGCTCTGCTCTCAGCATCAAGTGATAATGGCATTTGTGGGTTCTTTGATTGGAAAAGGCTTTTTTAGCTCAAGTTATAATTTTACACTGATAATGTAACCTGTGCAACACAGTTATGTTCTAGTCAGCAGGCAAAACATTTGAGTCAGCACATAAATGCAGTTTGCAGTGGCATAAACTGCCTGATGTGTGTTTATAAATATGCATTTACAGTACACTTTCCAATACTTATTTATGCTTTTTGAATATATTAAACTAGCATATTTATCTTGCAGATTAAACAGGAGCTTGTTGTATATCAGCACAAAATTAGTTCCAGGAAAGGTAATGTATTTAAATATGAGAAATCAACAATTACTGAAGTACTATTTCAAATTTTCTTTCAAATAGTTTTCTCTTTTTCCTCTTAATGTTTATGCATTTTTGTAGCTGAAGTGCTGTATCTGCTGGTTTTGATACTATTCAATTTGGTGCTATTACTATAAAGTTGCATTATTCTTAGCATATGGTAAATATAAAGATCACCTGAAAGTTCTGATAATTTGTATGTTTAGGATTTACAGTACCAAACATAACAATCATATCACCTGATTATATTGTAATCTACTGAGCAAATAATACCAGTCCAGCTTTTTTGTGTTCTTAGTGAGTGAAGCAGAAATAAAACAATTTTCGCTGGTGAGGATGAAAACGCCTGATTGTGGTCATTTCCCTAATGCAGATTTGTAATATATGCAGGCATAAATAGGGTCCTAGTACTCTGCAGAAGCTGGTTGAGCCCAGACCTCTCATTAATTGGGCCAGGCCACCATTCCCAGGCAGTGTGAATGAGTAAGTGGAGAGCAGAGCAGTCAGACCTGATGACCTTGCATGTGGAGCATACAGGTTTAGTGATCCAATCTCCTAAAGTCTTTGACAAACTTCAGAGTGACCCAGGGAACTGGATGCCCATTTGCTCCTGTGACATGTTAGGGGCAACTTTGGAGCAGAGTTTTCAGTTTAACCCAGAGGAATGTGTTTTGTGGCTCCTGAGGAGCTGTGTACAGGGAGTACTGGGAGAGGTACCTGAAAAGCATCCCCCTGATCTGAAATACAAACTTTAAGGTAGCTGGACCTGCTATTTCTACATTGCATGATAGGTTTGGGTGTCACAGGCATTACCCAGTAAGCCTTCTAATGTGAGCAGACCTATGTTTTATTGGGAAAATAGGATTCATCTGTGGGGATTGGTTTCAGAGTATTCTGGCATTGTTACTGTTGTTTCTGAAGTTAAGCACTTTTGTTCATTCTTGTGAAGTCTGTGAATTCTTTCTTTAACTGTGCTAACTGGGACTACTACACACACTCGTTGTGCAGGTAGGGGTGCCAAATTTCAGCTGTTACAAATGTGTGTTGTCTTAACTACTTGAAATGGCCTGGTTTGTTGTCATGTGAGACTGAAAAAATGGTCACGATATTGTCTGCTGTGAAATTTTACCTGTAGTCATTTCAGCAATATGACATTTAAAATAAAACCTCTTTCTTTTGTTTCCTGCTTATTAATGGGCTTTTAAGGCAATTAGTCTGTGTAGCTGATCTCTATTACATAGTTGTGCAAATAATGCAAAAATCAGTAAGATTTTAATCTTAATTGTTTTAATGATCCTTGATAATAATGTGCTTTAATATGAAGGGCGTAACTGCAAAAATTTTGGTTGTTATACATTTCTTGACATCATTGTATTGATCAGAATTCTCCTGTTAACAGCTATTATATTCAGTTTGTTATAAGTCCTTGATGACCAAACCAACTTTAAATTTAATGTTACATTTATTTGATTTGAAGCTTTTGGGCACATATGTCTTTTCAGGACCCTCTAAATTGCATCCAAATTTTTTAGTAGTAACTGGTATTGTAAGCCAGTGTTTTTTTAAATACTTCCTGCGTAGATATATTTAATCACTTGTCAGATGTTGACCAAATGTACTCCCCTTGTTTCTTCAGTTGCTTGCAGGTGGAAAATTCAAGAGGTTTATACCAATGGGAAACTGAGGCAGGTTCATGTTGGGTTTACTGATAACAAAGCACCTATAACATTATTTTTTCTGTATCTCTTGAATAGGTATAAATTATTAATATGCTGTTAACCAGTGTTGATTGTTTAATAGGAGCCGGACAGTCTTTTTTTTAATATTTTATTTATTGTTATTGATGGCTTTTATACATGATGGTGTCTTTGTTTACTTCCATGTAGAATTTAGCATCTGTGATTTATATATATCATTAGTATAGTAGTATTATAATTAAATATATTTCTATTTAGTATAATAATTAAATATTATTAAATATATACTACTATGTATACTATTATATAGTAGTATTATAATTAAAACCATGGGGGAGGAAATGTGCTTCCCCAGTTCATGTGGTGTTTGTTTGAAAATGAATGGCTATTTATCTGAACTCTGATTCCAAGCCAGGTATCTCTCTTGGCAGGTGTCAGTCCAGGTTAGGTTTTTATCATCAGGTTTTTTGCTCTGGAATGGAAACCCATAATCTGTGTGCGAGCAGGCCTTGAACTGCAGTGGAGTTGGTATTTTACATCTCTGCTAAGCTATAATTATGCTAAGTAGTTTATGCAATGAATTTGGGAAGAAGAAGAGTAAAGATAAGGATTTCATGTCTAAAGGGCCAAGTTAATAAGGTCACTAATTATGTAAATACAATGAACATATTCATTCTTCTTTCAGTTTTCAAGCCAGTTGTCTGAATAAGTAAGTAATAGAGTGTAGGATCTTGAGATTTTGGGGACTGCTGATGGTGAAGAACATCAAATGTTGTTTCCAGCTAGTGACAGTGCAGGTGGCATTGGCTATGGAAGTTCCAGTTGGAAACAAAGGGGTAGGATGGGATACTGACAATTGCCCTGGCATCAGGTAAATAAGGCCCTACCAGACCCTCATTTCCCAGTTTAAGCACTTAATTGTTCTATGTGCTTAAATTATTAACCATCTCCTGTCCCCCCAAAACATCAGATAATATGGAAAAGATTATGTACTGTGCTGAGCACAATGAAGTTTTTCTTATTTCAGGTAGCACTTAAAGCATGGTATTAAGCAAATTGGATGGAACATCAAACATCATACTGTTTCTCAGGGTTTGCATGTCACTTTTTCTACTGCTTAAATGAAATCAAAGCCAGTTAAGCTACAAATCTTGCACTAGATTTGTGGCAGAACTTTGCTGTTTGATTTGTTCACTTTTATCAGCAGGAATCTGTAACTTACTGATCAGATACATTGCATATGCTGGACTTGTCCCAAGATATTGAATGTAATGGTTAGCACTTGAGCCACATGTGAGGTTTGGATTTTATTTCTTCCTTCTACAGTTTTGTCTTCTGAACTTCTAAAATGGATTTGCTCAAAAATACACGTTTCTTCCAGCTGAAACCTCTTGATTGTTGCAGCTATTTTTCAAGACAGCTTATTCATCCTAGATATCCCCTCTGACCAAATTAATGAGCACTATCTAAGGTGTAATACGCTTATTTTCACACCAACCCTCTGATATACTGCCATTCACTCTTTGAGCCTCTGCAGTACAGAAAAACTCCTCAATTCTGTTTGAAACCTCTAAGATATTTGTTAGGGGGTTTTAATATCTTTGCCTGCAACTCAAATTTAGACCATCAAATTCTGCTCAACTGCCTCAAACCCTGCATATGGCAGAAGTCTCTGAGAGCTTGAATTTCTAATGCTCATGTTCCCTCACTGCCTTATGTTGTGCTTCTGGTCCTAATCTGACTCACCTCAGATGCTGAAGTGTTCACTAGTGCCAAGACTAAAACTTGAGAGGATTTTTTTTTTTCCTTCCTTGTCTGAAGGTGCCTGTTAGCTTAGAGTGCAATATCCTTCCTGGGTGTCTTATATAAATTGCTTAATTGTAAGAAGGTTCACATAAAATATGACAGACACAGTCTCAAATTATACTGTTGCCATGGAGGACTTGAATTTAATTTCAGCTCTTCAGTGCTTCAGTGTGGAAATGTAACAGCTTCAACAAAGAGGATTTGGGAAGCACCTCCAATGAAGGGCATAGGATTTTGGTTATTTAGGGAATAGGACAGTAATACTGCCTGTGAATGATTTCCAGTCAGCTGGGTTAGATAAATTGAATTTTAAATCTGAATGCTAACAACTGTTCTGTGGAAAGAAAAGGGCCTTTTTGTTTTTCAGATCATTATTCTTGCCAGCTAAACCATGAATCTGGATTTGTAAGCTGTTTAGTTGTAATTCCATATGTGGCAAACACATAACTTAAAACACTTGGATGTGTATCTCCTAGCCATAAAACAAGGAATAGATAAGGAATTGTTAGAGGATCCAGAACCAAAACTTTAATCTCCTCTGGTAGTTGCTCTTGCAAGGGCCCATAATGACAGGTTCAGGGACTATAATCTCTCTAAAAAATTTAAAAAATTCTCATGCTCATGGTGATAAAGAATTTATTGAATTGAAACTGTTTGTTCTCAGCTTCTCTGAGCTCAAACCATTATTTGCTTAACCTAAAAAGCCAAACTATTGTGGTTATGAAATAATTAAACAGCCTTGAAAGCTGTCTACTTGGACAATAATCTTATTGTAGAAAATACCACCTTTTTCATCCAAACTGTCATCCAAATAATTCAAAGCCTAAGTGCAGTATATCAGCCATGACCACTTGGCATCTGTTCCACTAGAAATTGCTTATATAATTTGTTTTGCCTCTTTAGTTTTGTGCCTTAGGTTTTTGTCTTCAAGTGGGTATTTTTTTCATAAAACTACTTTTGTTTCACTAGGGTGCTTCTTCTTAAGAGAGTGGCAATCTAAGTTTGAAATTGGGATTTAGAATAACATCCTGACTCTCTCCAGCTCCGAGTTGTGTGTGCTATGCAGTCTGTTCTTTCTTCATCAAGTGGGTACTGATGCAATGAGAATTTTTAAGGTGGAAATACACAAAACTTAAACTGTTTTTTGATGCAAATATATTGTGTACAGCTAATAGATGGTTGATATTTAATATCCAACTCCTTTTTTTTAATTTATAATCCTCTATGGTGTTTATCTATTGTTAGATGATAGTAGATCTGTAATACAGCTTCAAAATCTTCTCACCTCTTAGTGTATAATAAAGAATAAAATACAACAAACCAAGCAAAATTCTGCCCACCATATTTTGAAAATCAAGCACTGAAATGCACTGTTTTAATACTGGGACAAGTTCTGTTAGTCTTTAGATGATATTCTGTTTATTACAGGACCAATTGACTTGAAAAAGATGAAAAGTTGAAAAAGCTGTTTTGTGTTTAAAAAGGAGGAAATAATAAAAAAAAAATCTTGTGGTTGCTCTCTGGCCCTCAAGAATCAGAAGGAACTCTAATGTTCAATGACTCTTTAATTGTTTTACTTGGGAAATGAACACCTTTCAAGGTATTGATGTTCCAGCTCCTGTAAAACAAATAAAAAACTGAACATTTCATTTAGCTGTGTCTTTATAGGATGTTTGGAATGGCTACTGGGACTCTTACTTTTTAATCCAGATTAAAACCTGGTTTTTAATATGGGGGCATATTGATGCCTGGTCTAATACCAAAGAATAATAGAGTTTTGTCCTATTTCAGATTTGTAGATTGGGGCAGCTCTGTCAAATACAAAGCTTTGAATATAGGTTTTCAGCTTTAAGTATCAACGTTAACTTCAGCCACGTGGTGACTTTACAGTTCAAAACCAGGTTTTTGTTTGAGGCAGTCAAGAGAAGGTGGAGATCTGTTTTAAAAATCATGTCTTTTTGGTTCAATCTACTGCGTGCTCTACAAACTTGTCTTGAAGGAAGCTACCAGACCCCAAAATCACATTCAGTCTGCATGAAACATCAAGTGACACAGTTGCCTTCAGTGCAGTGACATTTTGAAGTAGCATAAATGCTGAACAAGTCCCGTCATCACTGCCATCTTTCACACTAACCCACAAATACGGTGTTCTGGTGTCTCAGTTCATGTTCTAAGAGGCTTCAAAGATGGTAATCTTTTGCAAAAGTCTGTTTTAACCAGCCTGATGTGGTGTATAGCCATACTATAAAAAGTAAAATGCCACTTAAGTGGTCTTATATTGGTTTGAACACTTGTATGATGTAGTTAGTGGGAATGAGGAAATAGATTTCTTTTTTCGTGGGGAGGGGGAAATCCTCTGGTTTTGGAACGGTGATTCAAGGATTTCTTTATTTGTATATATTTATATAACTGAGTAGTATCTTTGGAGTAAGATCTAAAACCAAATCAGTCTAATATTGTCTAGAAGAAAAACTATGATTTCTAGTTTTTTATAGCTCAAGCATTTTTGGTTTGGTGATGTAATTGTAGCTGACAGAAAGGTCTAGTCTTAAAATGCTCAACCACATTTAAGTTTTAAGAGTTAAAACAGGCTCTGAAGCAGTGAAAGTTCACTTTAAAAATAAATAATGATCAGAACAAAAAAGGAAGCTAAGAGGTTTGGTGCATATGTGTAAAAACTGTTCTTTGCTGCAGGCATTAGCTTCCTACCACATCTGGTCAAAGTGTGTCTTTTTGAGGTCAGATTGTAAAATGCTCAAACAAGAGGTCACATAAAGTTGTGTCTTACTTGTGTAAAGCCAGCAGACTTGTTTTGGTTTAAACTGGTGTTACTGAATTTAGATTTTTAGCCCAGAGCTCTACTGTAAAAAAACACAGGTATTAAATTCATGCATCTAGGAAAAAAACCTTCCTTGAGGTTGACCCTTCCCCCGCTACTTCTAGTCAGATGTGCTTATTTTTCTGTGACATTTAGGTGTGGAAATTTTCTCAAGAAATTAAGATGATGTGACAGATTACTGTATGCACAAGAAAGAGGGGATGACATTACTTCCTTGACAGAGGAGAGCTGCATGGTGATACAAGTTTTATTTTGATATATATCTAGTTATGAAATGTGCTTTGTTTCTCATTGATTAGAAATTCGTGAAGAATAGCTGATGTTATATTAACATTGATGAAGAACATGCCTACTACATTTGGCATGCAGTTGCCATGGCAACTGTACTGTAGAGTGACCCAAATTAATTTTCCACCAGTCACTAAGTGCCCTGTCAGGTTTTTTCTTTTTTTTTTTTCTTGTGCTAGGGATAAGCAGGCTCTAAAGTAGTTGGGGTTTTTTTGAGGAATCTTGCCTTATGATTTATCTCTTGAAAGCAATGGCTGAGCTATGTTAATCAACCAAAATCTCTTACCTTCATTTGTGCAGTTAAATGCATGCTATTTAAATCTCAGTACTATAGAGAGAAACACTTGAATGTATAACAAGTAATTGAATGGAAGTAAATGTACAATATCCTCATAGTAATTGGAGCAGACAATATAGTATGTTCGTTTGCAACCTCTGGTTTTGCACTGCTCTGCTGCTTCCGCATCCAGGCTTCTAAGTCCCTCTTAGAGAGCAAGTCTTTACTGAGCCTGAGCAGAAAGGGAGCAGAGAATACCGTGCTCTGCATATTTATCTTGCTCTCCACAATTCATTAGCGGGGTGCACGGGGTGAACATCCTTTGGCAATAAAAGGATACAGACTCCTGATAGAGGTATTGGCTGCTTATTGCCGGCATGGAGCTGAGTCCTACTTCCAAATGCTCTTGCTTGGGTAGCTGGTTTGTCATGGAAGTGACACAAAGTCAGCCATTCAAGTTTAAAGCTACTACTCTTAATTATTTGTCACCGTCATATAACACAGCATCTTGGTGTCTGGCAATGACCAGGATGGTGATTTCTGTCTGTATTTCCCCTTGCTGGATGTGGTTTTACCTCACCCATGTTCCCAGAGAATTTCTATCTCTGTGTCAATGAATGCACCTTCCTTACTTGAAGCTTGTTTGTGCTTTGCCCATTTGTGCAGCTTTTTCTCCTACAAGGGTCATGTCTGTATGCAGAGTGAGTGCATCTGTATTCACACACACCTTTGTAATATGCAAAACAGTGTAACTGCTTTGTATTTTCATAGGTAGGGGTGAAGTACCTTAAAAATAGGGTCTTAAAGCACCATGTGAACAAAAGTTTTGCAAGGATAATGTGCAGTTTTGCTGCTGACTTTGTAATAACTGTTCAAAATATATGATATTGTGTTGCTACGCTATCAGCTTATATCTAGGCAGTTCTCATACTGTCTGCTCTGTTCATTAATACCGAGCTCTTAGATTGATTCTGGTATTTGATAGGTTATTTGCAAAAATTAAGGGAACTAAACTTCAGATATAAGACATGATTTTGAAAGGAGAATTCCTTTCATTTGGTGCTTTTTTTAACCATTCTGCTGATTCAACCAAGATCAAAAGTGTGTTTGTTAGTTGTATTATAGGCTTTACTTATTAACTTCTTGAAAGGAATATGTAGAAACTCTGCAAACATAATATTGCATTCAAACTAACACAAAGCTTTTAATCATGAGAACATTACCTGATGTCTCTGCATTTAAACTGTTCAAAATGCTTGCATAGCAACTCCAAATGTGTAAAAAAAGCTCTGTTAAGTTTGTTGTATTAATAAATAGACAAGAATTCCTGCTGATAATGCCTGTTGTCTTACAGCTTTTGAAGCAGGATTTTGTGTTGTTTTTCTGAGCGTCTTTTGTCAAGTAGCCTCTAAAAGCATAAATCTATATTTTCAAAATGAAGCCAGTGGGCTGATTCCAAACAGCTGAGCAGCAAAAAGTATATTTATATGAACTTGGGAAAACTTAATCTTGTATACTTTCAGGCATTATTTTTTGTTTGAAGAAAGAGTAGGACAGTCTCTCCAGTGTCTCATGGTGACACGGATTTAACCGGGTAGGGTGTGTATCCAGTTACAGAAAAAAGCCCTGGGCGATCCAGAATGGTCTCTACCCTTGTTGTGGGGTAGTGACTTTTAAAAAGAACCAGTTTCAAAGACCACTGAAAGCATGCTGCTGATGACTAATTGCGTTCTGAAATGTCTCTGAAATATTAACTTCTATGGAAGCCAGGATATTTATGGGAAAAGAGCTTTCAAATACCTTGTCTTTGAAGACAAAGCTTTTTAACTCTGAGAAATAAATTTTCTTTTGACTCATAAAAGCAGACAGGGTTTTAAGGGCTGAACAGGTACCTTTGCTTCATATTTTGCAAGTGGCTGCTGAGATGAGAACATATAGGGCACTCACTATAAAGCCTTTCTGTAATCAATATGCCTAGACCAAGTAATGAACGAGCAGAGACAAACTGGGATTGGGGAAGGAGAGGTATTTGCACTGTTGGTCGTTTTTCTGCCCTTATGAACTGCTAAGACCATTGGAGTGTCATAATTAATGCCTGTGTGTACAACTATGCCCCTGCTATATTAAGGAAAGTAAGTGGGCTGCTTCTAATATGAGGGGCTGAAATTGGTGACCCAGGATGTCCTTTCTAGTCCCATGTTCTCTGATACGTTCTCTGACGTGATGGTCTTGATACTCTCTTGTTAATAATTTGTAATAATCCAATCCATTGTAATAATAAAAGGTCTAGTGCTAGACTTAAAGGAGTAATGTGGTGAAAGTAGGTGGAAAGGAAGCTCCATCAGATTTTAAGGTACATACCAGATATCTGGAAAACTTATTCAAGAATAACAAACTGTGTGATTACACTATAATACTCTGTAGTCAAATATGGCCTAATTTCTGGTTCTTGTCCGTGAGTGTGGTGTGTAACATCCTAAGAGACACTTCAGTGTCTTAGATTGCTTTTTCCCTGCTCAGTTCTTGCACCGAGTGAAGCTGAGTAAATGCCATTATCAGAGAGGGTTTTTTTTTCTTTTTTCCATTAGGCCTTATGCCTGTCATTGAAATTGGAGGTGCATTATAGTTCTTTGCAGTAGCACTTGTAATTTGTTAAGAAATGGTGTAAGAGATTTGACTCATTCCTGAATGGCTTTCATCTTTCCAAAATGCTGTTCTTGTGCAGTTCTAACGATGATCCCAAAAGCCATTAACTGAGGTTGTAAAAGGATACATCCTGAATGGAATACTTGTCTTCCTCTATATGCATAGCAGTACATTATTTATTTGCATGGAGACTTAAGGCTATTGCATCATGACTCTTCAAAAACAATCTATTACTTATGAGTTTCCAGAAAAGGACAGAAGCCTTTCCTCTCTGCCTGTGTTTACCTGTAATAGCAAGTGGGGATTCTTGCCAGCATCTGCAAGAGGGACATAGGACTCAAAAAGGTTCAAAAAATTTAAAAAAAGGAGGGGGGGAAAAAAGACAAACCGACAAACTAAAACATAAAGCTCCAAGCCAAACATAGTATGTCTGTCCCTCTCTGCCCTTCCTCAAGAAACCCAAAACTCAAGCCATTGTAGTATCTCTTCTACTGGCAGGGTTTCCTTTAGATCTTTCCAATAGCCTAAATTTGAAAAGAAGGGACTGAGGAAGCCACAGTACCCAATTTTCTGATTCTGCATCTTCCTATGCTCTCAGATTCTGAATGCTTGCCTTGGAAACACTGTGAGTTGTCTGAGCCTTAAAAAGGCAGCAAAACTGATGTCTCCAGTTGATGCTTAATCAACTTGAAAAACTTGGTTCAATACATATGAAATGTATGTTGAAAATTAGTGTATACCAATGAAAAATATCCTGGTCCTTTTGGAAAAAAAGCAAGAAAAAATTCAAAGGCATCCTGTAGCTTTAATAAGCATAATGCTGATCTGCCTAATAAAGGTGGAAGATCTAAAGATTCTGAAATGCTTAAAACTGCATTTTAATATGGAAGAGGTATTTTTATTCCATTATTTTAGCTACTCTGTTTTGAAGCCAATGTAAAGATATTGGTGATAAACTCCTTGGAATTTGAAAAGGAAATAAAGAACAAAGGTAGAATACACAAAAATGTGCTGCAGGAGGGTGAAATGCGTACATGTGCCTGCATGTTGTGGTGCTTAAATATAAATTTTACTCATTTCCATGTGAGTGTGATAAGGCAGAGATGAAAGGAGTTCTATTTAGAGACCAGAACAAGAGTTTGTGATGATGTTTCAATAACTTATTTGCCCTCTTTCCATCTCCAGTTGAATGGTTTTGTTCCTCAAGTAGCACACACAACTGTTACCTGTTGCCATGTCCAGAACAGTGAGGCTGCATAACCTGCTGCTGAAGACTGCTTAAGTGTTCTACTCTGCTTTGTTATAGGGTTAAATTAAATATATTTTTAGCTGGGGGGAAGGAAGGAAAAAGCAATTAAACATGCTTAAGTATTCCAGTTTCAGTTTTAAGACTTATTATTCACTGTTGCTTCTAGGTGTTATTGAGGATGAATATTTGTTCTTTAAGTTTGAGGATTAGAGAAGGGGGTCACATGTGAATGCTGAGTGACTTCATACAGAACTGTTATGTTTTCAGGGAGTATAGCAAATATTTCATTACCCCTCCCTCAGCTGTAGGGAAAATATTAGAGTATAATTATAATCACTGCAGAAAAGAGACTGAGGGGTTTTATCTTACTCCTGCTCTACCTCCTTTCTCTCCTTTCCTGTCTCCATCCAGTGGTTTGCTGGGGACTGCCAGAGCAGCATCCTGAGGGATTCTGCTTAGGGATGCTGTAGTAACTTCAGGAACATGTGCAGAAAGGGCATCTTGGGGCGGGGAGGTTAGGCAAAGTTACTTCAATTTCTTGGTGTTGAGTAGACCCGTTTCCTCAGAGGATGCGAGAGGAAAGCTGGGAGAAGAAAAATGTTCCGTGAAAAGCAGTTCTGAACATGTTTGCAAAGTCTTTAATGAGTGGTTTTATGATGGCAAGCATGTGGTGGAACTCCACACTTTCCACAATACTGCAGTAAATCTGTGGTGATAAAGCTTGAAAATGTTGTTGTGGGGGAAATGGGTTAAAGTAGTGCCTGTAGAAGAGGTCCAGGCTTGGTCAGGTTCCTGTGTTCTACAGGAATAGATGTTACTGTTTAAACCTTTGATAATTATACATGTATGCAACGAAGCAGTGTTTGTTCTTAATGCTATGCTTGTTTTAGCCTGAAGAAGACAAATGCAGCAAATACATGTAATACAAGAGAAGGCAGTCATAAAAAGAGAAAGGTTATTGGATTTGAATTCAGATTGCTACCACTCAGGGTAGCAAGGTTTGTAGTACTTGAGGGATGACTAGAAGATTAGTCATATGTAAAGTAGACTGGCAGACCTGGAGGAGGGGAAAGGGGAAGTGAATGCATTGCTTGCTTTAATTCACCAAATAACCATTTTATAGTTGCTTGACTTCAATTTGGTTACAATTATTTGAAAAAATAAATTAATTTCTAATTAGAAGAAATGCGATGGTCAAGAAATGAAATATAACCTTTATTTAAATTCTAGAGCTGGTGTTGAAAGGAGCCTGTGGGCACATCATTTTTATTGTAAATTATATTCTAGTACAAGTGTTTATGAACTATCATATTGCCTCTTACTGAAGAGTCAGCAGGTGTGGTTCTCTTTACACTGCTCAAGAAGCTAAATGCCATCTACTTTGTTCACCCTTGTGAGCAATTAGCTTAGGAAAAGTGAGTCATCCCTTTAATGTGGATCATTTGGAGAACTGAGTGAAGTTGCTTAGTCAGCTGTCCTGGTAAAAAAAAGGAGACAGAGAAAGTCTGTAAACTAATGTTGCTGTGGTGGCCATCATGTCAGAAATTGGACACTGTTGCATAAAGGGATAAAAATCGTTTACCTCACCCTCAGAAGTGTCTGTGGCAGAGCTGCTCACTGAATGCAGAGTTTAATAATTTCAATAACTTACCTGTAACATTGTCCTTTCATGTAATCACAACCCCATGCCACTTTGACCAAGTTGCTGCTCTTGTTGGGCTACCTCTGTGAGTTAAAAACACCACAATGGTCAGCTGGGGGCTTCTTGCCCAAAAAAACACTTTCCTCTTTTCCCTGTGCAGTGGCTGCAGGTCCATGCTGCTTCCCTTAAGTAGGTGAGCTTTGGAACCAGGCCAAGATCCAAAAAGATATTTTTCATCATTGTTTAATCTTGGCCTGGTCAGCCTTTTAATTGGCCTGGGTTGCCAAGCAGCAGGATGAGAGTGTCTGTAGCAGGAAAGGAGATGTGTGTGGTGAAGGCGGATCAACCTGCTCTCAGACACCCCTGAGTCTGCTTAGGCAGCTTGTGAAACTGTGGCTTTATGGGAGCTAATAAACTTGTTTGGGGTTGAGGTCCATGAAAGTCTTCCAAGACCGGGCCTTTCTGATCTGTTACTTCTTAACCGCAGAAAATCTGGTATTTGCTTGAAAGTAATGAGTAGATTTGAACTACAAGGTTTAGTTTTGTGCAAATTGACTTAAATTTTGCTTTTATTACTCAAAACAACCAGCTAGATAACCCATAGTTCTTAAACATGCATACAAGCTTGCCAGGATGACTGGACTGGCTGAACATTGAACATTTGAACATTTTGCAGTTGAGTATTATAGTTCTTTGGGAGACTGTTTGCCAATGGCTTATTTGATTGCTGGGTGACTAAGTATGCAAGACAAAATCCAATCTTCAGGTTTTTGCTCCTTGAATGCATTTTTGAAATTGGAAGCCAGTGAAAAATGATCTACCTGTAAGTAAACATTCTGCTACCGGGGAAGGAAGTAAGAAAGACCATGTTGTTAGCCTTAAGGAATCTTTCTTTAGCAGGAGGTAATGGTGACTGGTGCTCCAAGCCAAGATGAATTACTTGTGCAGCTTGTAATTTATTGAACCCTATGGTCTTCCAGAATGATCCAAATTGAAGTTACATCATGAATGTGTTTGACACTTTTTTTTCTTTGGAAGCAGTAACTCACCTTAATGCTTTCACCAATAGGTTTTTCTTCTGAGTTACAAATCCCTGTTGTGTGAGCAGTCAGAGACTAAGGTAAATACTGGTCTCCCTTGCACATTTACAACAATATTGACATTTAACTCAGGAGGCTGTAAAGTTCTTCAGTAGGAGAAGCTCATTATGCAGCTGAATTCCAATTCTCGTCTTCCTGCACCACACAGCAGAAGCTGGCATTGCTATTTCATGTGAGACAATTATATCACATTACATGGTACAGTGAGTGAAATTTTCTGCTAAAATGATCAAATGAAAGTTTACTGTCAAAGTATGGAGCCTGCTTATTTTCTTCTGGTAAAAGCCATCATTAGTTCATAAAATGCATTCTTGAATGTAACATAAACCAAAATTAGCTAATTTTCCTTTGAAGGCAGTAAGTCTGACAGCATTACACTTTTAAAGACCTTTCAGAAGGCTGTAGAAATAAAAAACAAATCATATTTTTTGATTTTTTTCTATTCCATTAGTTAAATGTGCTCTGTATATAGTTTGCTATGCCATGTGATATATAGAATTTGTCACTGGGTGGTGTCAAGAGATGGTCCCCTTTGCTGGAAGACAGAAGTCTATGTGGGAATCTCAGATCAGGTTTGTATCACAGTTAACCACAGGAGATCAGAACTCTTGCGTGACTCACTCCAGTACCTAGCTGCTTTTCAGATTTCTATATTTTTGCCTACAAATCAGTTCATTTTTTCTTGCCTGTAAAAGTGTTTTCCATGGGTCTGAATAGGAGAGATGTTCTAAAATTGATTTCCAGGCACTACTGAATGCAAGATTTATGTTTGGTTTTTTTTGACACCTGTAATGACACAGCTGCAGGTCTTGCTTGTTGAGATTTGTGACTCTGTAGTTAAGTTTCTGGTGATCACAATCCATTATCGATCCCAATGAGGGGATTGCCAGCAGAAGCATGCTGCCTGTCTCAGAAATATCTATCCCAAAATGATTAACAGTATTTCTGGGACAATTAATAGGGGAAGGAAATTATGTTAAGGATTTAATTTTTTTTTTCTTTCTCTCTATTAAAAGAGGCACTAGTAAGGAAATGGAAATGAAAGATCATTTGTGAGTTCAGAAGAGTGGAAAGAAAATACAGGTGATGGGACTAAGATGAGATGCTGCTGCTTCTTTTCCAGATCAGTTAGAAAGTAGGTATGGTGTCAGAGGGAGCATGTCCTTGCTGAAATTTTGAAAACCCGGTGTTTCAATGGAGATACTTTAGTTGTACAGATTTTCCTAAAGTGCTTGCAAATTTGCAACTTCACAGTTCAATATGTCATTGCAAAATAACTTGGTAAAATGCTTTTGCTTAGAGACAGTTACAACTGAGCCAGTTGCTTTACATGTGTTCTGATTAAAAAAAAAGGCAAACTCCTGAAAATGAACCTTAGGAATGAAATATTTTTGATATGGCCTCTTAATGGAGAGACTATTTACGAGAGCATGTAGTGACAGGACAAGGGAGAATGGGTTCAAACTGAGAGAGAGTAGGTTTAGATTGGATATTAGGAAAACAATTCTTTACTGTGAGGGTGTTGAGGCACTGGCATACGCTGCCCAGAGAAGTTGTGGATGTCCCATCCCTGGAAGTGTTCAAAGCCAGGTTGGATGGAGCTCTGAGCAACCTGGTCCAGTGGAAGGTGTCCCTGCCTGTGGAATTGAAGTTGGAACGGGATGTTGTTTATGGTCCCTTCCAGCCGAAACCATTCTATGATGCTATGATTAATTATTTTTAAAGTGTTTTCCCTATGCAGAAAGTGAACTCTAAGGCAAAATCCTCATGTAACCTCTGGAATGTAAGGATCTTAGACCTCTATTCAAGTTCAAGCAGTGAAAACTACACAGAAAAGCTGACTTGTGAGAAATGCTTCTTATTCCATTCAGCATCCTGTGGCCATTTACAAAGAAAGTGCTTAAAGGGTTTTCCAAAAATCCACTTCCCATTAATCTTGCCAGAAACTCTGCTGCAGTATTACTGAGGGAGTTTAAACTGAGCCAATATCACGGTGCATACAAATTCAAAATAAAGGCCACCCAGAGGAGATAAGTGAATTAAAGTAACAACATGAAGTTGGGTTCTTTTGGCAGAAGATTTGCTGGTTGCATGACCAGCTAAGATAGTAATGGAAAAAAGGAACATAGAAGTGTCTCTTTGAGTCAGTGTGTTTGCCAACAAATGTCTGCAACCATGCAACAGTGTGTTTGTTTCTTTCCCAGCAGATATTTATTTTTAATACCATATTCCAGGCTGTGATCTCTAACTTAAGGATGTCTATGTTAGGCCAGAGCTGAAATGTCTCTAGACTTCGTGTTTTGTTTCCTATGGGATGTCCAGTATCAGTACCGAGGGAAAAAAAAGGATAAACATGTAGTGAAACTTTCCAGAGTAAGGTTCCAGGGTCTGGTGATCTATCACTCAGAGAAGGGTGGCTTGAACTATGGATGTCATGGTGTTTAATTGGCTTTCAAATCCATGTGTTTCCAGACCACTTCTTGATACCACCTGAACATTCTGGATCTGTGTAAACCTTAGCAGCAAGGTTTAAAGATTTTATGAATTATATGTATTTCTTTTTGTTTTATCTTCGTGGAAACTTAAGATCTACCGTAATAAATCAAAACCTAAAACTACCATGTATCATATGAAAAAGGCGTGAAAGAACAAGAACATAATAGATTGTATCTACTACACAGAATTAAGAAAAAAAGGTTTTACAATATTAGTCTCTAGGCTGTACAGCAATAGTGAAGACTAAGCTCATGGATCACTAGGCAATCTGTAAATGCTGTCATCTGCAAGTTTTAAAATTGAAATAAAGATAAATATGGGGTGGCAAAGACTCAATGCAAAGTACTGCAAACACTATTTATATTCAAGTTCTGGAACGGATCAGCTGGTTTAAAAGGTGGTTCTTTCTTCCTTTTCTTTAAAAGGAAATTTTTGGAAGGTGCACGAAGAGTAAAGCTGCGATGATGATATGAAGAAAAAAGTAATTGAGGAATTGAGAAGGGAGAGCTTTTAGTGTCATAAAACTCGTTTGTGCTACTTAGAGCCTTTGCCACTCGTGAGGATGTGCAGTTCCTTGCAATCCCTCCTTTGCAACCCTCTTCTATGGAGAATGAAATAGGAATGTCTTCCCCTGCTTAAGTATAAACTCTAGATTGATACAGACTTAGAAGTGAAGGTCTCTGGGTAACCTCAGTTTGTGCAGTCAGATTTGCAAGTCTTAAACTTTATAAAATAGTGACTTACAAAGAAGGCTACAAAAATAAGTCTTTCCAAGTTAGGGAAGAAGAGAGAGTATTCTGGTTTTAAAAGGTGGAAATTGTTCAGTAAATTTATTGCAAGGGAATATACGAAAAGCATATTTTTGAAGTTTATTTAGATCCTGATTTTTAAGAGTATCCCATGGAGGAAAAGTTATTGGAATGGGTATTCTGTTGTAGCTCCCTTGAGTGTGATAAAAATTCTTCAAGTATTGTAGGGAAGCAGTATAGAAAATATGCTTTTAAAATATAAAATGTCTAGTATTTATAAGAATCACTGTGCAGGTTAAAGTACCCTTGGCATTCCAGGTGGGATTTTTAGATATCGGGTATGTACCTATAATTCTGCATTGATTTAACAGTGAAACTAGAGCAGAGGGAAGGGAGAAATGTCCAGTTGCCATTAGCCAGGCCCTACTTTTGCTGAAATCAGTCAAGTAGAGCTGTGTTCTTTATTAGGTGCAAAGCTAGTTAATGCTAGGAGACTATGAAGTAGTATTCTGAATATTTAATTTAAGCCTCAGTTACTATGCAAAACATGCTCCTATGAAAATGCTGCATTATTTCAAGGCTGTAGTGGATTTTGTACAAGAACTTTACAGAACAAGGTGGGAATTTATTCATATAACGAATATTGTAATGTCATACAGCATAGTTAAGTAGTCTGACCTTTATTAGTGCAAATATACTTAGTAATTTAGAAACTTTAAAAACTTTAGGGAACAATCATTTGAAGATTGTTACTGTATTACTGGTTCATTCATTTGGAAATGCTAACCTGTTGTTTCTCAGAAATTTTGACAGCCATCTTCAGTCTTGGCATTTACTTTTGTTGTGTGTGTATATATTCCATTGCTTTTGTTCTTTGATTAACCTTCAGGGTCTTTGGATTTTTATTTTTTTTTTGGTACTGCTTACATCATGTTGCCAGAAGGTCTGAAAAACTAATTGCTAGATTAGCAAATGAATGATGCAGCACAGTGCAAAAAGAGGGGAGAAAAACTGCTCTATTGTTCAAAGCACTCTTGTTGCTAAACAAGGACAAAACTTTTTTTTTTTGTTCAGTATGTTTGATCTGTGGTCATGATGTCAGTTTTGGTTATCTAGGTATGTTTCACTTTCCCTCTGAGAAAGGAAAACACTCAAAATGGCTTGTCTTCACTGTTTTGGAAAGGCATGTTTAAGTGAGGAATTGAGCTTTAATTTTCTTTGGTCTTGTCTGAACTTCAGCCCTTGGGATATGGGTCTGCTGAGAAAAAGCAGTAGACGTGTTCAAAATGTGTTTAGATTAACACTTAGATTCATTTAAACCTAATTTCTCTAATATGAAATTAGATTTAAAATGAATATTCAAAGTACCTTGTAGGGAAGTGGCAAGTATTTCTTAATTTCTAGTTTGAAACCCCTTTTATATATATATATCTATATATACATACACACACACACACTGGTAAAATGCAATGGTTTTTTGTACTGGTTTTGAAAATGTTCAGCACACAGTCCCTGATGAAATATCAACCTGATCTCAAATTTATGTAAACTAGCTGGAATCCAACATTTGAATCTGCACGTCTCAGTTTTGTCAGATCTTTGTTACCTGCAAATGTCTTTGTTCCCCTATGCAAAAAAGCAGGAAAACTAATCAGGGAGAATCTTCAGTGTATGTGGCTTTGATGGGTAAGAAGCAGCTTGAGCTGAAGGCTAAAGTAATGTTGCTAGTAGGAAAAAAAACAGGTTTTTTCTTCTTTTTTTTTTTTTTTGGTAGTAAAATTTCATTACCTGTTTGTGAAAGAGGAGGTGGGGGAAAACCCACTCTGTAGTTGCTTTTTGTGTCAGGCATCTGCCATCAGTTTTGCGTTTCCTTTTCAGAGTGTTTGGACAATGAATGTGCTGGTAATAACTTGTTCAAAAATTAATAGAAATGCAAATGTTTTCAAGTGTAATGTCACACATTCAGCTATCTGGAACTAAGATGTTCAATTGGATCTTATTTTGAAGAGTGCCATAGCACCAACTAACATAGCAACAGCCTTCTTTTAAGAGATGCCCAGTGAATATGTGCATAAGATATTTCTTGTGTTCTGTCTTCCAGTCCCTCCTTTATTCTTGTCTCTCTTTCTTGGTTTCAGTTCTCAGTGATTTTTTTTTCTTTTTCTTCTCAGTATATATTCTCTGCCCAATTCAGTCTTTCTCAGTCTGCTTCATTTTGTTCCTATTTATTCTATCTTTATTTTTCTTTATATGTAGTTAGATGAACAGAGCTTAAGGAGGCTGGGCAATAGTAGAGACTCTGAATGCACTTTCATGATTTGTCTAAATGCAGGCTGATAGTAGGAGAAGGAGGTGAAAGACTACCTTATCTTGTGTTTCCTGTACTTTACCTTGCTGGGTTGTTCAGCTTGTTCTTGATTTTTGTGTGGAGAGGGCTGTATTGCTGTATTTATGTACAATAAAATTGAGACAATAAGCCTCTTACTGAAGGGACAGGAAAGGCATATGAAAAGTGGTTAAGGAGAAACCTTGCTAAATATGACAAAAACCTTGGGCACCTAAAGTCTTGAATGGATGAGCAATGATTATATGGTTAGTGGTGCTCTTTTGTAACTTGAGGAAGAGGCATGAAGGTGTTTGGAATATCTTGGTGTTTTCTAGGATACAAGGTGATGTTCAGCTGCACAATGGCAATGACCTATTGGGCAATCTTTGTTCATTCGTGCATTGTAACCCTGCCTTTTTGTTGCACTCCCTTTATTTTCAGCACTGCTGCAGGTTAAACACAAGGTTTTGAAGGGAGTTTAACTGAAGACCAGCTGCATGCATTATCTACCTAGTGCATTCAGCCTTTTGAATTTTCTTCCTAATTTGATGTTTGGTTTGCCTGTGCTCATCCTGCTTTCATATGCATCTCAAATGACATTGATTCTCAGTTGTTCTCCCTGCGTTTGATGGCTTCGTGTTTTGATGGAAACTTGTTTCATAATTCACTACTGCAATTAATTGGTAATCTATGGGTACCTTAAGACAAAACTGCTTTAAATGAATGCGAACCAGCCATTCTGTGTGATAAAAGAATGGTGCAGAAGTGTGAAGGTATGTGAATCCCCATGCTTGGTTAGTGCCAGGTGAGCACTATGCTGAACTGAGAGACCCTGCAGCTCATTTTGTGATATTTTTGAACAGTTTAAAATGATGTTGTAAAGTGTTATGCAGCTAATTCTGCTGCAGTTTCCATTTCAATACAGTTGTCTGTGTTTTCAGCAGTCAGGCCAGTTTGCTGCTTCTCATTTATGTGTGTTATGCTTTACAGTTTATGTTCTTAAAAATAGGTAATTTCTTCTTGTTCCTAACTGACTCTTTTAGAAATTGCAATGCAGATTTAATTGAGGAAAGCAGTTGGTTTCTGGAGATACATGCCTTCACTTCACAGAAATGTGTATTGTATGAATATCATCACCTGATGTGTGTTTGGAAAACAAGTATTTGGAGCCATTTAATAGTGTTTAGGTCTTAGAGAATAAGCTGGTGGATTCTTCTGGTTATGAATTCTATATGGAAAATTCTGCTCAGTGGCTAGTCAGGGAAATTGTTTTGAGAAATGGATACAGGGGATACATCAGGTCAAATGGAAAATCAGAAGTTATTGTCTAAGGTTAATTGAGTATTCAGTGGGTTTTTTTTTTAAGTGGCACTGAAAATCTTATTAGATTTTTTTACATATCTTTCAGAAATTACATGAGCAGTCTGAAAAAAATCAGTCTTTTTGATATGGTTTTTATTGACAAAAACTATGAAAAAACTGAAATGAACTTGCAAAATGTTTTATCATCAAATATGTTTATGCTTTTAAAAGATTTTGGATAACAATTCTGAACTTTTTATGTAATGTTACAAAGACAAATACATCTGTTGCTTTCCACATGATTATTAAACCATAGGGATATTTTTTCAGTTGGATGCTAAATTTTGTCTTTAGTTTAGCAGTAAAATGTTTTGTAAATAAACATAAATTCTGGAGGGTGAATTCTTTCTTCTTCATGTATGCAGGTGTGCCAGGAACATTTATAACTGGAAGTTACAGGAATGGGAAGAGAATTTGGCTTAGTTTTTTTTAACCGACTATTTAGAAATCGGTCTGTCTTTGTATTATTCCTCCAATGCTGTGGTTGGAGGATATCCTAAAATATAGTAATTCTTAGAGTATAACTGCTATGTTACTTCTGTCAGCTCTGAGAAGACCATAATTTCCAGTAGGTGCCTTAATATACACTTACTTAAACTGGAAGGGTAAGAAATAGAGAACAAAATTATAATAATGAAGAGGAAATTAACAATATTGCCTTCAGATTCTTCGTTTTTCTAATACTTGATACCAGTGTTCCCAGAGCCCTGTTATGTTTCATTTAAAATTCCCAGAGCCAGTATGAAAGAGCCAGAAATAATCTTTTGCAGTAATAGAGCAAAAGGAAGAAAAATACATCTCTAGTGTATTTTTGTTTATATGGATGTGCAAATGGTGGAAGGAGTTCAAGTCTACTTGTGTTTTCTCTCAGAAAAATGGTTGATTAAAGCATGCCACGGCAGAGAAATGTGGTGGAACTGCTGGATTCCTGTGGAGTTCAGCTCTGACATCCTGTCACTCAAGTTCACGAAGTACTCTCGGAAATACTTCCTTCCAATGCTCCCTACCATATTAACTTGGCTGTAGTGATTGCTTCACTTCCCCTTGATCTCCTGCTGCTGTCCCCCTTCTTTTATTATCTAGGAATTCTTATCAGGCTTGGGGAATAAAGTACTCTGATATATAAGCTTGTGGAGGGTGCATAGTATTTGTCAGCCTTCTCACACAGGATAGATAAAATATGGTACTGTAATGCTGTTGAGGAAATTGGATGGGCTTTTTACAGAAATGTGTCTCAAAAGTAATTTCAGTCATCTTCCTTATGATGTTTTATACCATGAAAGCCAGCTGAACAGAATTTTGTGCAGGATGAAGGGGTGGGCCATTAGAGACAAGCCCTTGCCAGCCATACTCTAAATGGGTAGTGTGCTCCAGTCCAAGAGCAGGAGTCTTTTATCAGCAGAACTCATTAATGAAGCTGCACATTTAAAAATATTAAGGTGTAGTATAATTAAGAATTACGTTATTTTTTCTGAGTGCAAGTACACAATTCTGTGAAACAGTGGCCTGTAGCTGGTCATTTCAAAACTCTTGGAATGAAAGGTTTTACATTTAGCTGATTTCAATGTCTTGCAGAATAAGAATTTTTCTCAAGTGTAATCCAAAACATAATTATGTACCTGTACCTACAGTCTAACATCTTTTGCCTACTGCCTATTTTCTTATAGCTGATAAAGTAATCTAAAAGTATTAAGATGTTCAGGGTGAACACAGAACAAAACTGACATGATCAAACAGCAGCTTTTCCTAGGCTTTCATGCCTCCTTTCCTTCTCAGTGCATATCAACAGTACCTAAAAAGTCACAGCCTGAGGTTCAGGCTGTGTTCAACAAAACGCAAGGGAATTGAAGAAGTTTGTGCTTATTGTCCCACCTTTTCCTTAGCCCCTAGGTAGCACCCTCACAATTTTTCGTGTATCCATAAATGGTATTTTGCATTAACTTATTGTGCATGTTGTTGTAAGGCTTAATTAAGTTCAGTGCTAAGATTTGGTTGGGTAAGACTTGGTTGGGTTTTTATAATTCTTTCTGCAAGGATATATATATTTAAGTTCTCCAGCAACAGAGATTGGGGTATTAAATAATTTTTAAGGTGAAGATAGATCGTAAAGGTTTTTAAGATATTCATGTTGCCCTCATGATGATGAGCGTACTATTTTTTTCTATAGTTAAATTACTACACTTTACATATATATATAAGTATATATTTTTTTTGTATGTGCTAACTTGACTGATTGAGGAGTTTGCATGCAGATCGTGCACACAAAAATCCCTCTTCAAGTAGATTATCCAGTAAAGTTAACTTGTGAATAAATTCAAGCAATATGGCAATTTATTGCCCGGAAGAAATTTCTCTGGGAGTTGCACCTGTTACACTTAAGTAAAAACAGGGGGAGAAAAAAGCCAGGAGAGAAGAAATAAGTAATTCATCTAATTGTAGAATGGTTTGGGTTGGAAGAGACCCTAAAGATAACCTTCCTGCCATGGGAAGGGACACCTGCCATTCATCTGGGTTGCTCAACCTGGTCTTGAACACTTCCAGGAATGGAGCATCCGTGTCTCTGTGCAAACAGAACCAGAGCCTTACCACTCTAGTACTGAAGAATTTCTTCCTAATATATAATTTAAGCCTACTTCCTTTCAATTTAAAGCCATTCCCCCGTGTCCTATCAGTACATGCTGTTGTAAAAAATCCAGCCCCAGCTTTTTTGTGGGCTTCTTTAAGGTACTGGAAGGCTGAAAAGAGGTAGAAGTCTCCCTGAAGTCTTCTCTTCTCCAGGCTGAACAACCCCAACTCTCTCAGCCTTTCCTCACAGGAGACTAAGATGGCAAATTTCCTCTGCCACATAACACATTACAGTATTTTTTTACAGCATTGGGAAGATTTGTCATGGTGAAGGATTTCTGACTGCAGAATCAGTGGTTCTGTCCCTCCTTTAAAGCAGCAGTGATGCTGGGAGGTTATCTAGCCCAAACCTCTGCTTGAAGCAAGTTCAACTGGATCAGGCCAACCTGTAGGTCAGTGTGATAAGCAGAGAACTTAAGAGTTAACTCCAGCCTGTTGCTTAAGTTTGCAATTGCATCTTCTCTGAAAATATAGCTTTTCTTTAGTTAGTCTAAATAGTGTTTATCTTCTTTCCCTTTGCATTGCATTTTCCAAGCTTATATTAGTAAATTTATGAAAATTGTTTGACATTAGCTCTTCAAAAATACCTCTGTAACAGTTTCTTTGCTACAGGGTAATCTCATGTTTGTATACTGCATACATAATTTCCTCTAGTCCAAGCTAGTGTATTATTGTGTGGTGGTCACTTGTAAATGTGATCTGGATTAGGTTGACCCTCTGTGCAGCCCAGGCTGTTCAATATTAGCATAAAGTTTTTTTCTGCTATTAGGTAGTTCCAAATGTTAAACGTTTGACAGCTCTCAGGCTTTTTTCTTCTGATGTAAAAGTTAATCAGATGAGGCTATTCTGAGAATGTCTGCTAAAAGTAGCAAATGAATCATTTAGCACTGTGGCTAGTTTAGGTTTAAGTTTTTGTGGACTCACTTATTTTGAAAAATTTTATTTTTGATCGGTAATGCTGTGTTTTTTCCAAACTTGCTAACATATACTTCATCAGGCATTTCATTTACTAAAAGTGGCTCAAGGTGTCAATACTGCAAGCCAACTCTATTTTTTCTGTTTGCTAGAGTAAATAATGGGCTTTTCCAAATCACAGTAGAAAAATAAATACCAGAGAAATAATGCCTCTCCCTATGCTTGACAAATGCATACTCATGATCCGAATATAAATTGACATCATTGGAAATTGCAAAGTTTACCTGTGGGGAATATTAATGATTAATTAGCTTTCAAATTTGCTGGGAAGGCAGAGAACGATTTTCCTGGAGTTCTTCACCCAAGAGGAAGAAATCACGGGTGGTCCTTGACTTCTTCAGTGTCCTTATTCCTGTTGGTAGGATGTGATCCAGCTGCAGTACACCGGTTTTACTCAAACCCAGTGGTGGATATAATCCATGACTAGAAGACAGCTCACATCAGCGCTCAATGCAACGTTCAGCACTTATCACTACAGCACTTAGAGAGCCAGAGTAGCATCTTCTGTTTCTTCTAGAATTAATCCATATTCTTTCAAGAGTGATCCCTGAAGACAGGCATTTGAATACTGCCTTAATTAGCATCTGAATGAAACATTGACAAAAGTGTGGTTTTTTGCATTCTTCTTAAAGAGCTGTTTGATGATGTGTTTATACAGTCTCTAATTGTAAAATTTGTTCATGTAAAGCATCTGTAAAATTTCCCTTGGAAAACTAGATTTGATTAACGGTGACTCAAGGTCTGGCATCAGAAAGCTAAGTAGGATTTACCTTTTCATTAAGACAGTTGCAAGAATGTTATAAAGCACGTTCCCACTGTGCCTGTCCGTCCCATCTGGCTATAGCCCTGGTCCTCTTAATCCTTCACTTTGATAAATGCTCAAAGTTACCTGGTCTCTGCATGTTTCACTCAAAATGATTGTAGTAAGTCTTGCTGTAAAAACCTGTGTTCATGTAAATCTGCCTGGTGCTGCTCTCAGCTCAATTAAAGTTGGGACAAGGTACCACTCTGAATGGGGCAAGCTGCGGGGAGTGGGGCCTTAGCCTGGGAGGGGATTCCAATTAAAACTCTGGCTGTGTTTTATGCCTGATATTAATTGTTGATAGGCTGTGGGACACGAGTGCAAAATATACGTGGAAAATGAAATAGTAACGAATCCTATGCCATTCAAAAGGAAGTACTTGGAAATTTCCCTTGGACTAGGAGTTAAAAAGGGTACACCTTTGCATATTTGCAGTACTGTACTCTGACATCCACCACCACCTGGTTCTATTTCTTCATGCTGGGTGAAAATTGGGAAGAAAGTGGTATTATTTCATCTGTAGTTATCTGGTTACTAAAAAGCCGTTATAAACTTATATCAATGTTTCTTCTAGTGCAAGATTAATATTTACCTGTTGTTCTTGTGTCTGTATTCTGACACAGATTTATTGTGCCTTGGGGCAAGTAATCAACCTGACCTTTGTTTCCATTCCTGTACTTGTACAGTAGAAACAACACTTCATTCTTTAAAATCAGTTTATTTGGTTGGCTTTTTGAAGTGACATGCAGTAACTGATGCAGGCATCAATGTGTTGCAGAGAAACGTACAAATTATACTGCACCAAAGTGTTTCAAATCTGAGCCACTGACCTGTAATGCCATCTAGGAACTTCCAGGTTGGTTTTGTAATGATCCACAATATAGATGGTAGAAAAAAGCAAGCAGAATTGCCTGATTTTATCAGCAGTTACTATTTTGCTGTGTTACTTAAGCCTTCTGTGCATAATAAGAAAGAGTAATAAATGTATTCCCAAATCTGAAAAACTTTTATTAAAACTTCTACATTAAACCCTGTTGTGCCTAACCCTGTTTAGAAACAGCCCAACAATGCATTGCCCCTTATAGGTACCACTGGGAAACTTGTGTTGCCAAAGACACAATTCTAATTGACAGTGTTGGGGATCTAAAATCTCTCCAGGTATTGGGAGAATCTTGAGTGTTAAACTGGTTATGAGATTGTAACCTCTTCATAGAAATGGGCAAGAACGAAAAGGCACTTGATCTAGATCTGAAGTCCTCAGCACTTGGTGTTTGAAATATTGGGGACTGTGATCCATTAATTTCTGGAAAGGTGTGATGGACCTTCACAGGGCACGGTGTGATAGGCTCTTAGCAGTTATCCTTTCACTATGTACGTATTATAAAGAGGATTCATTCTTATAACTAATTCCAAATGCAAAGTCAAGGTAGGGCTGAGGTATTTAAAAGTGGGATGAGAAGGATGTGTTACAAAAAAAATGCTGTCATGGGCTAAACAACCTCATTTTCATTTCTGGGATGTTTCAATACAATTTAGAATGAAACTTCAGTATAATAATATTAAATTATTTGCTTTGCTTTTTCAGCAGCAGAGGGCAAAAGGGATGTTTTAAACGTTGTTCTCCATAGGTGATCTCTTGGGACTGATGGGTTGAAAAAAAGGATGTGGATGGACAGAAACACTGAGTGAGAGGGTGGACAGATATGGTCTTTGTTCCTAAAGCCCTTATTAATTTAAATATATTCTTTTAGACAAGCATGGTAATAGTTTTGGTCCAGTTTTGACTAACTGAACTAAAACTACACAAGAAGGGCAAAACTGCAAGACTGAAAATGCTTAGGAAAAACAAATGATAGATCTAGAACAGAAAGGCTTTTACAAATTTCCTACTGTTGGAGAAGGGCATATGAGAACATGTATGGGAAATCTACAGTGGAAAAGAAATACAAGAAATCTCATAAATTCATAAAAATTAAATTTTGGACATCAATTGCATAACATGACCCTGGAACTACCTGACTTTCCCGAGGCTGTACTGTGGTGTTTAATTTTATTTGTATTTTTCTGGATGAAGAGTGGCAGATAGTAACCAGTAGTCAGCAGCTGGATATGTTTTAATGTGTAGACCAAAGCATGAACCCCTAACTTATAGTTTGCTATCTGATAAAAAACATTTTTTTTTTTTCAAAAGAAAACTACTGTCACCTGTGCAACTTCTGTACTGTGATTCGTATGCTGGATGCCCTAACTGATAATGACCTTTTTTTTCAATCTTGAAATCTGACAATTTCACTTTGAATGAGCAGCTTATAATGTCCATTAAATTGTAACAGTGCCAGGAAGGAGGGATATTTCTTGATCAACTGTTGGCCATGAGAAAAATTGGATGTGAGTAAATGGAAGAAATAATTGTCAGTAAATGGAAGAAATAATGATTTTTTTTTTTCTAATGAAAAGCTAATGACTGTTTTTTTTTTTTTTTTTTTTTAGCCTGTGACAGGTTTAGCAATGATTCATCAAGCTAAAATGTGAAAACACCACGAGTTGATCTATTTCTGGGCAACACAAATCAAAGAGATTCTAAAGCCAGATTTTGGGTTGATTTGCATACTCTCCCTACCCCATGAGTCCAGTGAGATCAGAGTTTAAATCAGGTCAGCATTTGGACTGTTTAACTGATGAACTATCCAGTTTCTGGATAGTTATCAGTTAAAGACCAGTCTTGTCAGCTGTTATACAGAAAACCTTCTGCTGAGTTTTACATGCTTGTGAAAAAGCTCACAGGGCTTCATGATTTTTTAGAAGACTCTTAGAGCTGACTGTTGTGAGCCTCTCATAGGAAAGGGTGAACACACCTATTCAAAGTTATCCAAAGAAATGGCTGTATCCTCAACCCCTGCCTAATAGCACCAACAGGGAGGGTGATTAATGAGTGGGCTTAGATTGGAGGTCTCACCAGAGTGCTGGGAACTGGAGTCCTCAAAGCAACAATCAACATTAGTGAGCGATGGAGCAGATGACAGGGTTGTCATCTTAGTGTCGGGAGTGAGTGGTGAGTTTATGAGGTGAGATTTCTCAGATTTTTTTGAGAAATACCAGATTTTTCAATAAATACCAGTGTGAAATCTTCATGGAAAACAAAGTCCCATTTTTAATATAAAAACAACTTGACATTTTTCAGTATACTTTTTAATGAGCATTGCTCTGAGCTATGTTATAATGAAATTTGCTTTAAAGTAGAACAGGCTGGTGATACTTGGCAGAACAATGTGGCATATGGTAAAACAGTTGTGATTTATTGGCAAGCACTCTCATTTTTGGAAAGAGTGGCTTTCAGCACAGTGATCTGTATCTTTATATTCAGGTCTTTAAGGGAAAAAAGAAACCTGCTGAGAGGTATACATGGGTTACTTTGCAAGGCTTTTCAATAAGGATAGGATAGGAAGCTTTCTGTTTTGTTCTTTGTTTTACATGTGGCATCTGACTTTTGTCAAGATTTTTATCCCATTTTTCACCGTTTTTAGAAACATCAAAGTACACTGTAGCTTGAAGGTAAGTGAACATTTTAAACTTGAACAAGATGAGATTTCTAGAGCTGGCAGATCCACTTCATTGTAGCTGTCCATGCATTTACGTGTTTATTCCTTGCACTTTACAATATCCTGCAAAAACTACTGGTAAAGTCATGGGTCCCCAGTTGTGAGTATTCTCCAGTTCACATTATGGATCTCAAGTCTGTTTTCATCTAATGCAAGGTGTGGGAGGAATCAAAACCAAGATGAAGTATTTCTAAACTTCTCCAGAAAAAAAACTACCATCACCTCAGTATTTCTTATGCTATAAATTTAAAAACATATGGGAAATAGGAAATGAAATGCTAAATGCCCTTCTTCTGGTTCTGTTCTTCATGGCTTGCTGTTCTCTGCGTGTGCAATAATAGGTGACAATTCCTGCCAGTACCCAAAGAAGGATTGTGGTGCTGCCACTAATTCTTGGTTCCTCAAAGAAATAATCAGAACTAACTCCTTGTGGTTGGTAGGGGGTTTTCAAATACTGGCATTCTTTAGGGACTGTTTTTTTTTTTTTTGTCAGAATTCAGTGTTTTAATAGGACGTGGACTCTTGAAAAAGGATTATATAAAGCTATCGGATTTTAGGTTCTTTTCTAAAGAACATGGCAAAGATGAAACCCCACGGTACACTCAGAAGAGAGGTCTGTCACTAGAGGTGCATATTCCAGGTCACACAGGGAAGGAGTGGAGAAGATTTACAGGAGGAGCTGCAATTACTTTCACAGTTTGGTCAGATGTTAACCCACATTTACTGGTCTCTGGCTAGGACCCAGACTCATGGGCTCATGAGTTATTAGCCTGTTTTTTTTCTTTTAAATGAAAGATTCTTGCTCTCATGATTACAGAACATGAAATAATGCTCTGAAGAGTGACTTAGAGGGCAGAGCTTCTGTGAGGCAAATGCCCTTTGAATTCGGGGGCACGGCTACAAGCTGGGTCAATTATCCTGGTCTGCAGGCGTGTGTGTGGAGGGGAGGGGTCTGGCAAGAGTCAAGGAGAGAGGTAGAGTCAAGTCTGAATTATCCTCATTTGAACTGGCTGCTTTTTAACTAATTAATAAATCTGGACTAGGACCTTAGCAACAATATAAACCAAGCTTTCAGTATCAAACACATTCACTCCTACCCTCCCTTTTTCACAAACATGAGAGTGACTTGTCCTAAATTTAGTGCGTTTTGACTTAGTAATGCACTGGGAAATCCTAATTGTTTTGTTTATTTGTTTTTAGGAATTATCTTATATTGCAGCATACCAAATATATAATTACTGAGATTTGCTAAATACCCTTACTGCTGTATCCTCTCAAGCTATCTTTAGAATTTGAATTATTTTCTGGGGCTTTTTAAGAAAATAAAACCATCAATAGCTTCTTCCCCTCCCACCCCCCCACAAAA
>VZTH01011692.1:1135856-1152811 GCA_013397815.1 Aleadryas rufinucha
CTCTCAAGCTATCTTTAAAATTTAAATTATTTTCTGGGGCTTTTTAAGAAAATAAACCATCAATAGCTTCTTCCCCTCCCACCCCCCCACAAAAAAAAAGTATTCAGCCTTTGTTCTGTTGTGTTTATATGTGTGTATATATGTTTATAGATGTATTGCTGATCTTTGGGTTGTGTAGATGTAATTGAGGGGTGTCTGTGCCAAAAACTCAATTAATGGTTGCCTTATTTGGGGTTTTTGACCAGCATGCAGGAAGTGTCTTAATTTTTCTTTTTCCCCTTGAGTGTGAGCAGTGAGAGGGGTTTCCAATTAGTGAAATTTATAGGTTAGTTATGAATCATCTCCTGAAATCAGCTCCATGAATTGAGTCATTAGTACTGGATGTTTTCCACTTGGGTCTTATGAATTTCTGCTCAATGTTTGGCAGGAATAATGTGTTTGATGTCCAGATGCAGTTTTTCAGGGTGGGCACATTCTAAACCTTGAATGGAAGGGCTCAGTCAGGACGTGAGTTCCATTGACATGTGCTGAACACTGGGTTTTAGGGCTCTGCAAGTTGGGAAGGTGACATTTCACTGACAGATAAAAAGGTAACTATGTGTAGAGATTTTTTTCTACATGTGCAGCAAGTGTTATTGGACATAGTTTGAAAGTGATTACATCATTTTATTTTAGGTTAATCTGGCTGTGGACAGTGAGGAAGGTTTGCTCTGCATGCTGAGCACTCCATGAGCAAGAGGTGATTTCTGTCCAAAAGAATTCCTAGTCTGTAGCAGGTGTCCTGGTCTGTAGCAGGTGTCCTGGTCCTGTTAATGACACTCCCAGTTAAATGCCTGATTTGGCAGTGGTAGTGCCCACGTAAAATGAAGTAGCTGATAATGTTTTGATAACATGCAAACATTGACACTTTTGGATTAGTCTGCTTTAATAGGCTAAATAAAGATTCTAAATGGTTAGGGGCTTGCGGGCTTTTTTTGAACAATAATTAGACTTTTTTTGCTTTTGTTTTAGGTTTGATACATGCTAATTCTTTTAACTAGATATAATTTCCCATGATTTTATTTTTAAAAGCTCTACTTATACATAAAGCCTCTAGAAAATATTGAAAGCATCTTCTCATCTGAGAGACAATCAACTGTATTGGACTTGAGTCATGGCTTTAATACAAGTAGAAACTCCTGAGTTTTCAAATATGAGCATAAAAGCTGAGAAATGGTGAAACTAAATTACACTGTGAATAAGCCATGGATTTAAGAAAAGCTTACTGTGATCTGTAACTCAAAAAAAGTCACACAAAATTGTTTATACCACCTGGTAATAATCCTCACCTGTATAACGTCACTAAGAATAACTCTGGGTATACCTGACACCATATTGTAAAAAATAAACCGGGTCAAATCCTATAATTAGATTATTTTTATGCATAATATTTCTGTCCATAGTGAGATGAAATGAATGATGGATGAGAATAACATTTTTATCTGCTTAAATCCTAGCATTAATTTATTTGTTGCAGAAGAATCATGCAAGTACTGAAATATTTTCTTATCAACATGGAAACTTGCAGCTTATCTTGCTGCCTAACGTGTACAAACAGAAAAATATATTTTAAAGTCAAGCTCCTTGCTGATGTAGACACAAGAATGATCGTTACCCAAGAGCTGGGATAACAAGAATCCTTCCAAAAGGGTGGTGTGAACTGTCAAATGGACCACTCATAAGAATGGTACCGGGTTCAGATTGACAGCAGAGGATTTGCTGTCTGCAACATGTATCTATCACAAAGATGGAGCTTGCCAGACCCCTTGCTGTTCCTATGAAATGCTTAAGCCGTGACACAAAGAGCAAGGTAGATTTTCTTGGTAGGTTTCTGTTTAGGATCCTCCTCAAGGAAGTGGTTACTTGTGCAAAATGGAACAGTTTTGGCAGAAGTGATGGAGTGCATTCAAGACTAGCATATCCCATAGACTCCTAATTTGAACCATCCTACCTTCAAGCAATCTTAACAGGTGACTTAACCCTTGGTACAGGGACGAATTGCACCCAAACCTTGCAAGGGTATTTAAACTCCTGAGTTCTCAAATTAAAAGTAAGAAAATATTTTCTTCCTTCTTTTCCCCGTCTACTTAGTTTTCTATTTGTGTTCATTTTCTTTGTGTTTTTTAATTAAGACCCCAAGTGAACTGTTGTAACCACTCCATGTATGTAACCAGATACCTCTCTAGGGAGGTAGGAGTGGGGTTTTCCACCTTATCTTTTATGAAAGAGTAACTAGAATGAAGCGAAAAGGAGAGGGAATTCATTACTGGGTGGGTGGGCCACTTTAAAGTTTTAAGTGTGTCAATTCTTTGTAGATGTACTGTGAAAAATTATCAGTGAAACGATAATGATTACTGTGAAATGTATGTTTCATACCTGTTGTGTCTTATTTAAGTAAAATATTTTCATTTAGACAATGATAGAATCATACAAGTATTAAAATCATAGAAATATCCTATATTAGAGTTATAGAAATAATTTATTTGGCAAATGCTACTGTTTTAGCCAGCATTTTGATGGCTGCTTTTGATGCAATATTTGTCCCTGCCTCTATTCTTCCAAAGCAGACTTGCACATGATAAGGCAGCTGCTACAGGGAGAGCACTGGTATCATTGGCAGTGTGTGTAGCAGAATCAGAATGGGAAATCAAGCTCCAGAAGAGAACAGGGGACTGTTCCTTATGAGGAGGAAAAAGCTGTAGCAGCTGTTTGTATTTTAAAGTATGAGTCTATAGAGAAAAGCAGCCTTGGACTTGCAGAGAAGAAATGGCTGAGCTGGAGGGACTGAGGATACACTGAAAATAATTTATGTAAAATATCACTGCTGTTAAGTGGGGAACTTAGTGGCAAATTCAGTGTAACACTGGCAGATAAATGAAACTGAGGAAAAATTCTAAAGCTTAAAGCTAGCTTTTTCAAAGTGATCTTAGACATTACTTAGCCATGCAACTGAAATAAATAGAATCTTTGATACAGAAGGAACCTCTGTGATCCCTCAGCTTTGACCTCTGAAAATGAGGCTATAGTTTTACACTGTACAGGATCTGTATTGTATTTACATGTTTTCAATTTATCTGCCATCAATCTCAGAGTATAGGAGAGTAATTTTGGGGACTGCATGACAAAAGGATTCTCATCACTTGTTTAACCTTGGTCAAATGTTCTTTTGAGTCCATTTTCTCTAATCTCTGTATTAGATGCATGCCCTTCCATTATGCATTGTGAACTTTGTGATCCTACTGAGTGTCAGGAACTGTAAATGTAAAAGAGTTAAGTGGTTAGAAAAGTATGTATTTTGATCTGCAGAAGAGCAAAATATTCCAGAGAGCCTGTTTTGAAGAGTCAGTAGCTTAAGATCTATGCCTTGCTGTCTAATCTTCCTTTCCTACTGAAAGTACTGAGATGTCACTGAAACTGAGGTACTTCAGTGTAATTGCATCATCATCCTCTGCATGCTTAACCAGGATGCTCTTCCTAGTGTGGAGAGGCAGCCTATTAAGAGCAGTTCTGATCTTTTGTAAAAATAGTGGAGCTTACTGTATGTAGGCTGAAATGTCAAATATTTTTCTAATGCTATACAAGATTTCTTTTCTTTTTTTCTTTTTTTTATCCTCATGGGTTTGACTTTGAGAGTTTAATGTAAAATAAAGATGATCTAGTGCTGCTTCTTGGTCTATTGAATGAGCCTGAACTGAGCTAGGAAAAGGGATGAAACAGAACATCTGTGGAATGACCACAGTCTTGCTGTGGCTGTTGTAGCTTTTAGAAAGCTGGTATTTATAGATGTGACTACTGAGTTTGTGTGGAGGCTCTCCTTTTTTTTGTGAATGAATGAGGTTAAATGGGACCTCTGGGGGTTTATAGTGTCCAGAGCCTTTGCTCAAGCAGGGTCACCTAGAGCAGGTTGATCAAGTCTGTGTCCAGATGGTTTTTTGAGTATCTCCAAGGATGGAGACTTTGCAACCTCCCTGGGCAACCTGTGGCAGTGCTTTGTCACCTTCACAGTAAATTCTTCTTGATGTTCAGACAGTACCTCCTGTGTTCCAATTTATGTCCATTACCTCTGGTCCCATCACTGGCCAACACTGAAAAGAACCTGGCTCCAGGTTCTTTATAAGTTTCCTTCAAGTATCTATATACATCAGTAAGATCCTCTCCAAGCCTTTTCCAGGCTTAAATCACAGTTCTCTGAGCCTTTCTTTGTATGACACATGTCTAAGTCCCTCAGTTTTTGATTCTCTTGAGTAGCTTCGTGTCTCTGTTGCACTGAGAGCCTAGACCTGAACCTAGACTTGAACATGGTGGGTTTTGTGTTACTGGCAAACGTAGACATGACTGTTTAGTATACAAAAGCTGATGCTGGGTGTTCAGGACAAGAAAAGGTGGTGTGAGAGGACATGCTGACACCAGAAAGCCATCACAGTAGAATTTCCTTATTCCTTCTGGTTTAGGAACTTATGAAATAACTAAGTTCACCTATTGGCTTTATCTGCTTGTCCTTGGAAAGCGGGTACCTCTTGCAAGATGTTTTAAATACATAGGTGCCAACCTTTGCACGATGAATACCCATTTATCTCTGATGTGTGAATCTAAACAGCAAATCACTTGTACTACAAGTATGCATTTGTTCTTGCTTCTAAAGCCTGTGTGTTTCATGCAACTGTAATGGTTTAGTACTGGTTGGGTATTATCCCTTCCTTTTCCCAAATGGCACTGCTAAAGAGAATCAATACCCAATTCAAAGGCTGAAATTACACATATATATATATATTTTAAAAGTTGGCTTATACATGCATAATTGTAGTAAAATTAAGCCAAACGGTTTCATTTCAGTGTGCTAGGAAACAAAAATAGCTGAAGAGCTGTGAGTCCTCATAGGACCTCTCTACTGCCAGTTGGTATTTGAGCAGTGTTCAGGCTTCCAAGCTGAGGCCTAGTACTCAGTTACTGAAACAGGGAGAGGTGCATTTCAAAAGCTGTGGTGTCCATAGCAAAGTTCAATTTCTGTTGTGGCTGCGTGATGCACATGGTGTATCATCTTCAGCGCTAGTCTTAGGACAATCCACCCAAAGATAAATAAACTTGGGGACTCATGAGTGTTTTTTTCCTTAATTTGCTTTGGGGAGAATTGCTCTTTCAGGTTCTGTAAAAGAAACTATGTGATTAAGGGAAATAACACTTCTCCCTCACCCTCAGAAAACTCAGTCCTTGACTGGCCATAAAACCATCTGCATCTTTTAGATGTAAAACATTAATGAACCTGTTCTTTGAGATAGTTTTCTTATAACTCTATTCAGACTTGTAAGTCTGAATTTTATGTTAGCCCTAAACTTTTAATTATTGCTATTCAACAAATCATTGCCTTCCTGGTTTTGCAGTCTGCACAAGGATGAATAATCACTTCTGAAGAGCTGTAAAGGATAGCCATGTGTCTTGGTTTTAACTGGGATAGAGCTAATTTTTTTCCTAGTAGCTGGTATAATACCATATTTTGGATTTAGGATGAGAATGATGTTGATAACACACTGATGGATTAGTTCTTGTGAAGCAGTCCTTACCTTCAGTCAAGGACTTTTTGATTTCTCACACCATGGCACCGGTGAGTGCTTTGGGGTACACAGGAAGCTGGGGGGGGGCACAAGAAGCTGAGAGGGGACACAGCTGGGACAGATGACCTAAATTGGCCAAAGGGATATTCCATTGCATGTGATGTCATGCTGATACACTAGGGGGAAAGCTTGCTAGGGGCTACTGCTGGGGAACAGGCTGGGCATCAGCCTGTGGGTGGTGAGTAATTGCACTGTGCATCACTTCTTTTATATATTGTAATTATTTTGTTGTTATTATAATTTTCATTTTCTTTTTCGATCCTGTTAAACTGTCTTTATCTGAAACTACAGATTTTACTCTTTCCTCCCCTGATTCATTCCACTGGGGTGAGGCAGAGAGTGAGGTGTTTAGCTGCCTGCCAGGCTATACCATGACACCGTGCTAGGAGGAGCTGCTAGATTTTTGTGTGTGTCTTCAAGGGAAGATGTTAAAATCCTCTGGCAATTTTTATTGATGACGAAAGAGAAAGCAAAAGCCTCCTGAGAATTGCAGCATCTGGCCTTTGAATATGGTGAAACAAGGCACTGAAGTAATAATAAACCATAAAAAAGAAATGTGAGAGGCCCACAGCAGTAGTAGTGGACTCTAAATTAGATCTGGGCAGCTATAGTGACAGGGCAGTATATAAAGTAATTTTGAGACTTGTGTTGCTGAGAGAAGAAGCTACTAATCTTTGTCATAACTTTAGTTATAAAATACTGAAACTTTAATGCTTTTCAGAAATCTCTGTATCATTCAAAACAGTTAGAATATATAGGAAAGATGTTGCATGTGATTCTCCCAGAGGTTTTGAGACAGATTCTTGTTTGGTAGACCTAATCCAAAGTCCAGAGTTTTCAGTGAATGGTAATTTTCTCTAGTAGGAGACCTTAACTGTGGCGTTCTCTCCAAAACACGGGGTGATTGTGCTACAGAAGTGTTGTATCCAAGCTGGATGATACACTGAATGTAAGAAACCTGCCTACACTCTGTTCCAAGGCATCTTGCTGTATCAACGCTGTATTTGTTACAAAGTTATTTGGATGATTTGAGTGCACTGATAATTTACTTGGGGTCTTTGAAATTGATTTTTGGGTGTAACTTAGTGCAAATTTAAATATGTCTTTTTCTGAATATCAGTATTTTCTCCTTTGTCTATGCTTAAGGACTAAGATAGGCTTTTTCTAATGAAATATTTTAAATACCTGGTACTCGTAATCATAGAGGGCAATTGTTCATAGCTCGTTTATTTTATATATGCTGTCATGGGTGACTTAGCTTTTGTTCATGGAGTGTGTTGGCTCATATAATTGAGGCAGCTGGAGGATGTACAGAGGTAGTTGTGCTGTGTTTCTCAAAAGAGCAACAATAGTTTTGATTAAAACCAGCAAACTTAAATACCATTTCTTTAAATTCATGCAGAATGAATTTATAATGGAATTTTCTTTAAATGTAATGAAGCCTTTGACTCACAAGTAGTCAGTGAGCAAAAGCATTTTTATTCTTCATAAAAAAACCTTAAAGTTGACTCACAAGGTACCTTTGAATGTTGGGTGAAAGTAGGTCCAGAGGAAGGCCACAAAAATGGCCAGAGGACTGGAACTCCACTCCTGAGAAGAAAGTTGGAATTGTTCAGCCTGGGGAGGAGAAGGCTCTGGGGAGACCTTATTGTGGCCTTCTGATGTATATAAAGGTGACTAATGAGAAAGACTGAGACTTTATTGCCAAGGCTTTTTGAGATAGGATGAGGTATAATGGTTTTAAACTGAGACAAGATGGATTTAATTTGGTTGTGAGGAACAAGTTTTTTATGAGTGTGGTGAAATATTGGCACAGGTTGTCCAGACATGTTGTGGATGCCCCATTATTTGAGGTGTGCAAGATCAGGCCGGATAGGGATTTGAGCAACTTGATCCAGTGATATAGATGTCCCTGCCTGTGGCAGGGAGGTTGGACTAAATCTTTCAAGATCCCTTCCAACCCAAACCATTGTATGATATCTAGAAAGGATTTAGGCAGCAAGAGTGATGTTGTCTTGTTGCCCACTATGGTTGCAGTTTGTCTTCCCTCCCCTTCCCGCTTTCTCATAGCCCTGCTAGACATCATTCCTGTGCTGACATTATTCCTGTATTTCCCAAGTTGCCAGTGAGTATTGTGAGTATTCGACACTTGGTTTGCTTTTACTTGTAAAATCACCTTTTCAATAAGACTTGATAGCTGCTGTCTTTATACAGCCTCATTAAAATTGCAAGTTGCTTTTAAATACTTATGTTTTGTTCTTGTGTTAAAATTACATATTTGTGATGCCTTCATGAAAATTTACCTGACTATGGATATTAAGCTATAAAATTATCCTCTAAGAAAACAGACACCAGAATAACTTTTTATCTAAATGAGGGATCACAGATTACTTGTTTTCAAGTTGGAAATTGCTTAAACACACAGGTAAGGGCAAAACCAAATAGTTTTAGAATAAGCAGAATTGAAATGATCAGTACTGTGATGGACTGTGATCTGTGTTGCTCATTATTTCTCGGAAATACCATTATTTTCTTGAAACTGTACTGCTTTTGATTTAAGGGTGCTTTTAGAGGCAGTCTTTTTTAACAGCTTGTTAATCTCTAAGACTGAGCATGTCTCTCTCCTTTCCTCCCTTCTTGGCACTTGCAGAGTGCTTCTTTGTTTGAAGTTTTCACAAGAAAAGCATGTGGTTGCTTTGTAAGTAGGTGGAGAAAGGGGAAGAATTTTCTTCAGTGTGCTGGGTTTGTACTCACATCTGCAAAAAATTGCATTTGGTTTGGAGACCAGCAACAGGCACAAGGGCACAAAATTACAAAATTGATCTGCCTTACACAGCAGATCAATTTGTGCTGCTGGAAGATTTATTTATCTCGGGTCAGTCCTAAGTTTTCCTCTTGATTCGAGTAGCTTTGTGTCTTTGCATCCTTTTATGGTGCCTTGCTGTATGAATAACCTCTTTGCTGTCTCTTGGCATGCTTGCATGTCAGACCAGAGTGTAGTAGGGGGATGCTCTAACTAGTTATAATTGAGCCACCTCAGGTATCCAAAGCTTCCAGCCACGACAGAATGGATCTCTGCATGATTAATTTACTCCTACCCTCACAAGCTTTGTGAGGCTGCAGTCAGGCTCATCAGAGCTGATGGTTCATTTCTTCCTTCTGTAGAATCTGGGGCTTACAATGTGTCTCTGCTATAGTAAGATGGGTCGTGGTAATAAAAGCTAGAAGGATGCAAAATAGAAAGCCTAAGTTTGAGGAACTGACCTACTCTGGAGGTGTGATGACGCATCTGTCTGAAATTTCATGGTAAGAGTGTAAAGGAGTTGTGCAGTGTCTAATTGCACAACACTGGGTTACCCTGGCTGCTGTGAGATGCTCAAAGTGGGGCTTGTGGGGCAGAATACCCAGTTCTTGGTCACTTACTCTTCAGGAAGCATGTTTTCGTTGTGAAACTTAAGGGTCTCATACCAAATATCTGAATGCTATTTAGAAGGGTTGTCACTTTACAAGCAGCTTCCTAGACAGGGAAAAGTAAACGTGGCTTCTCTTCCATCTTTAGAGATGCATAATAATAAATTTTCAAATTTAATTGTGAGATTGCTGTTCAACATTACTTGTAAGGAATTATAGAGGGACAAAAATTCAGTGTGTTTAATGTTCCGCAAAAACCTTTCAAAGTTGTGAATTCTGGATAGTCCATGAAGCTCTTGAGCCAAAATTTAGACTTTTAATTTAGTCACTATGTAAGTATTTATAGTTTGGTCATGAGCTTCTCTATTCTGTAAGTCTGAAGAAAATTATTGTTTTGTGTACTCACTATTTAATTCACTAATCAGTGGAGGTTTGAGAATACGTGCCCTGAGCAAACTGAAAAAAGTAATAAATTCTTGGTTTTTTAGATATTTGATTCTTGGGAGCCACAATCTGAAATATTTCAGTTAATTATTTTTAAAGTAAGGGATGAAACCATCTGACTCGTGATTGAGATTTTTTTTAAAACCAAAAGCATTAGATTTTTTTCTGTTTTGTTTTGTTTAAAACTGAAAAATCCCTTCAAAAGCTGTACCCTCTACAGTTGTGATTTAACAATTAGTGCCGTGTGGCTGGGCATCTGCTTCCTAAATCAGTCCCACTAATGGCATTGGGAGGGCTGTTTCCTACAGCTCTCAAAGATGCTGGATGCCAGAACATGGTGTTGATCTAAGTAATTTTAAGGGTGTTTCTCTGTATTTCTTTACTTTCTATATATAAAATGCTATTTCTGTAGAGCAGTTCCTGTCATTGCAGGCAAAATACAAGTTAAGTCATGCAGTCTGCACAGACTTATTTCTTTATGACGTTTTTTGTTGAAGGGGGAAAGTATGTATTCATAGAAAGCTGCCCAGTTGCTTGTTTCCCAAACTCAGAAATTTACCAGCTGTGAGCAGGATAAAAACATGTCTACATCACATCTTCCCAGAAAAACATATCCTCACTCCTAAAAAGCGTTATTGCATTAAAGCAGTACAGAATAACTTATAGAAATTGTGCTAAACTACCAATATTTACACAATTAAAACATCCCTAGAAGTTTTATCATTGAATTTGCTTCACAACAGGTTCTGTATTACTCCTTTTTTATCTTTTTAGGTTATGTGAAAGTAAACTCCAGACTTTTGGAAATATTAGTGCTTTGTCTTAAAATAAGATTAGCAGCCAAAATAAGTATGAAGAGATTTTCTTGGTTGGTACCCAACCTTGGTTGTTATGTTTATCATGTAGCTACTGGAAGTTTTCTTTCATTAAAGACTGGTTGTCCTCTCCCATGTTTTTAAATGACATGTTGGCTAACAACAGAAAATTGTGTGGTTGATGGATTCTTATGTTCCCTCACACTTTTATTTTTGGCAGTAAATTACCAGAGAAGGGCCTTGACTTAATTCCCGGTGCACAGCTGCCGTGAGATTGGAATGTATTGATGAGTTATTTTTAATGAGTTGGCAATGACTTTGAAGCCAAGATGTTGCATTGACAAAATAGAACCATATTTTTTAAACAATGAAATTCCTTTTATGTTTTTCCATTATCAGGAGGTATTTATTTCAAGAAAACCACAATGAAGATTTAAAAAAAGCATTAATGTGGGGAAAAAGGGAAAGGCAAGACTGAAAGGGGAGAAGCCCAGAGCAGTTGTCTTGTGTTCCGTGTGTTCTCTCTAAAATCTGGCTGAACAATCCAGAGTATTGCAAGTTAATATCTCTTAGTGAGTGCTTTCATGAGACTCAGACTGTGAGGTTTTTGTATTTCTGGCTCCATACTTCCTGATTTCCCTATTTCTCTTGATGTTTACAAGTTGCAAATGTTAGAACTTACAGAAGAGATGTTGGGAGGAGGATCTCAGGTTTGTTGGTTGAGCTTTTCAGGAAGACAACATTTCTTTCTTCTCAAACAATGCAGAGTCCAGTTGCGACTTCATGCCCCTTTGATTGTAATTCCATGAAAACTCAAACTGATGACAGCAATAATTAGCCACTGATGGCAGCCACAGTGATTTATTATTTTTTGTAGCAGCTGCCTTGTAGCTGGCTGTTCTGTCAGTCAAATGCCATCAGAGTAAAAATAAATTTAGGATAGTAATCAGATTTAAGGTTTATGCATGGCAACATCATTTTGGGAAACTTCCTTGTCTTCCCTGACAGCACTTTTTGTTCCAGTTGTGTGTAACAAAGGATGTACCAGAACATTAGTGATGTACAGAAAGCATGGAGGGGAGGAGGTGGCAACCCAAAATTCATGTTAAATACTCAGTAACAAAAAGAAAAAGCTCATTTTTTCTAAAGTCTGATTCCCACAAGTGCTTTATTTCCTGTGCTTATTTTTCTTTATAAACACATCCTATTCCATTCTGCTAAAGATGCCTGCAAATGGGCAGAAGCAGTTAACTCAGTGGTGAAGGCTATTTTAAACACAGAAAGAAAGCATCACTTTTTCCTTCTCATCCCCATGTGGTGAAAAGATGTGGGCTTGACAAAAATGTTGCTAAGACAGTTACTTAAGGCTAAGCAGATGATAATCCTCTGCATAATACTTTTAGTTGGTTACAGCAGTAGTGCTGATTGTAGAACCCCCTGACTGTTTGACTTGCAAGGAGCTAGACCAAATAATACATATTATTCAGTGGCCTTTCATATGAAAGGCTGTATTGTAAAGATGAATTTCTTACATTTTAGAAGGATTTTGTTGAGGCCTACTCAGAAGAATCAGCTCAGTCTCTCTGAATGAAACCAGGAATCAGGCAGTTCAGAGCAAATTCTTCTTAAGGACAAGTAGGAGAGATGGCCTGGACTGTGAGGGCAAAGGAGCTTATGCAAAACTCACTTTTAACATATGTAAGAATGTAATAACTTGGCTCAGCAGGAGAAGATTTAGGCATAGATTCTGGAAGAAGAAAGTTGCACAGTGCATCTAGTGGGTAGACTTCATGGCCATGAGCTCCTATGGCAGGTCTTTCCCAGCTCAGAAGACAACTGCAACACAGTGGGTGCTGGGAGGTTCTAGAGGTAATTCAAGACTACTTGGAAGAATGGTGGTTTCTAGCATCTGGTGCAGTTTGCAATGTAAGCAGTGTTCTGTGTTACCAAAATTCAAAACCAGTTTCCATCCTCCTGTGGAAGGAGGCAAGAGTCTCTTTTCAAGCGTCAGGAGTTCAAACAGATAAAGCCTATTCATTTATAGGTTTATAGGGAGGGTAAAGAGAAATATGAATGTACTGTAAGGATAATAAGGAAAATAAAATAGATGCAGACATGGCTGATTGCCCTTGAGCTGAGCGCTAATGAGGCATGCTGGCATAGGCACCTCGGGTAAAAGCTGAGCATTCTGAATTGTCACTGAAATACCTGGAATGAGTTCTGAAGGCTTGCATCACCTGGAAATCAGTCTCACCCAGTTTTCTTTCATAGGAGGCTTTTTGAAGCCATTACTGAAGTAAATTATTTTACAGCTTTGCAGTAAATGTGTTTTGATTTCATATGTGTGTGTGTATATATATATATTTATGTATATATACACACTTTTTTTTTCATTCTTAAGCACATAAGACTGTTACAAATGAAGTTTAAGTAACTTCTCTTTGGTGGCCACCTTATTTTTTATTGTGAAATATGCGAAGGCATACAGAGGTTCAGTAATGTGAATATCAATGAAAGCTTTTTAAGAACATTAAAAATGTAATAATTTTTCTCAGATACTCATTGCCAGGGAAGGATGGCTGATATCCAATTTCCTAATACCTATGGTTGTATCAGTTGCATATAGTTGTAGAGTAATTACAAGTACAACTTAAGAGCTTTGAGAGATGAGTGCACAAATGGACTCCTCTTCTTTACTCTCCTGGGAAAATTAGCTCTTAACTCTGTTGTGAAGAATACATGGAATGCTGGCAAGTTGTGCTAAAAAAGTTGTGCCTGTATCGGTGTTCCTCTGTGAGTTAGTTTCAGTTCTGGTTTTGCTACGATGTAATTCCACTGATTTCAGAGCAGTCATTCCTAATTTTTTACTTCCGTAAGTCATGCCCTAAAGAAATCTTTCATGGCACAAGGAGGATTTGGCAGAAAACACTCATTACAACGCTGCACAGTGGATGCAGTTGAATCAAGAGGGTAGTATTATGAAAGATAAAGCTTTTTTTTACATATGCAATAGCTATCATTTGCATTGACAGCATGTTGGGGAATAGATTCTTTTAGTTCATGTTACTCTAGGGAACCATTTTCCCTCTCTTGCTCAGTGTATTTAGAACACTGAGAATAATACAAACTGGCTGCACCTGACCTGACTCAGACTGTAAATTACTGGTTGCTTTGAAAGATATTCCCACATCCAATGCATTGTTGACTTAACAGTTACCAAGGCTACAAGTGAAGGAAAGCTCTGTTTTTTATCCCCATTTATTTTTTTAACATACAGTAGAAATGCATGAAAACATTGGTGAGGTGATGATTCCCAATGTGTCTGTGGGTAGGAAAATTGGAAAATGGGGTCAGATGCATTTCATGTCCTGCTGCTTCTCCAAAGATGTTATTCCCTTAGTTCCTACTGTTGATGACTTTACTGTTAGCTAGTGAATCCAGTTTCCCAGTATTTTGCTTTTGACCTTAAACATAGATTTAATTTTTCAGACCTATCAGGTGACTCCTGAACTGAGTTAAGGGGTTTTAATTCATATTTTATTAAACATGATAAGAAATAAAGTTGATAATAGGTATAACTGGACAGTTATTAATCTGTGCAAAACAGTAAAAGCTCAACACTTTTGCAACCATTTTTCACTCAATTATAGACTCCAGAATAGTATGGCCACTTGTAGACCTACCTGCAGGGATAGCAAAATATTTACAAAAGTCTTATGAGTGCAGATACTAATGAATGAAAATAAATTTCTAATACCAGATTTTTTGGAACTCTGATTGCTATTTCCCTTCAAAATCTACTCCCAAATAGAAAACTTGCTAATTTTTCTGCCTGTATTCTGCAAGGTCCAGTAGAATTAAGAACAATTTTTTTTCAGTATGTCTAATTCATTGCAGATAAATTAGATAACCTTGATTAAAAATCAGTCTAGAATGAAGGTGAAATATTCTGTTCTTTCAAAGATGGGCCTTGCAGTGTTTCAGAGATTTTTTTAAAGTATGCAATAAGGGTAATGTAACCACATTTGTAGTAGTTCAATCTATTAGAAAAAAAGAAAAAAAAAATGGTCAGAATAGAGAAAGCACAGAGGGTAGAAATGAATGATATTCACTTTTCCAGTAAGCAACATAACTTGGTATCTGGCCTTGCCATCATGGGCCCTGCAACTACCAGAAATACAGAGGAGTTTGTGAAGTGCTTAGAGAACTTCTTGGAAGAAAAGTCGTGTCTACATTTATTAAAAATAAAGGTTATTAAATAACACCAGTCAAGATAAATCTGAAATTGTGGGATGTCAGAAAGATCTGGTTGGGGGAAGCACTGTTCTGAAAGCATTTCATTATTGATATTAATATTTATTTGAGTATTAGTATTTTCTTCAGTCACTGACTACTGCAAGAGGTGTGATGCTGGGTTTGGGTGCACTTATGCTACTGCTGTTGCCCTCTGAACTGATATCAGTGTGCTGAGAGTATATCTGGGCTGAGAATAAGTGTCTGAATTATTGCCACAAATGTTTCCTGCTCTTTTTGATGGGAATCTGAGATTTTTTTTTTTTTTTTTTCCCTGACACTGTTCACTGTAAGCTGTACAGATTAAATTCTTCAAACAGAAGGGCTACTTTTCTCTTTTTACATGGACAGACTGACACTGAGAGAACCTGAGCAGCTCATTTTATATCTTCTGTAATACCATCCTGTTGTGGGACTCTACTGATAACTTGTGTGATGATGTGCATTTGATCTTTTTGTTGCTTTTTTCTTCTCTTGTTCTGCACTTTTGAACAATGTAATTATTTTGGTGCTTCAGCAGGGTGCCTCTGTTGGGAAAGTGAGAAATAAAGAAGGAAAAAGAATATTCTCAACAGACTTCTGAGAGGGAGAGGGCAAATGGTTGGCTGGATGTTGCAGCTGATCGTTGTCAAAAAGTCTTTTCTGGAGTTAATGAAAAGGAAAACAGCAAAGAGCAGCAGTGTAGATGGATAACTCTCAACGTCTTTTGGATTTCTGTGTTTTAGATTTCAGAAAAAAAAAAAAATCTTCTGATACACACTAAAATAGGCTCTGGACCAAAGTCTTTTTATTTTTGCAGAGAAGTAGTAAAGAGCATTTTAAAAACAGGAAGCAAAAGGGATTGTGCTGCTGTTCTATAGTACGAATATAGAAGCAAGAAGATAAATATTTCTGTGAAAATGACACTTCTGATGTTTCAAATGTTTTGATAATTTTGTATAGGAAGAATTGCTATTCATTTTGTGCAGCTTTTATTCCTGTAATATGAGCGTGTGTCTTATTTGATCTGTTTTTATATATTCACTGCAAAAATCTATGTGGGAATTTTCTCAGATCCACGATTTAAGAACAAAATGGAGCAGAGCTACTTATTTCTTGTAGTATTTACATACTTCACCTATCATAACCTGCACAGCATTTTTCTCTGCCAGTTCCAGTGGTTATGTCCTAGGAATTCTAATGATGATGCCCCACTGCAAATATAAAATAATTAGGGTTTATTCCAAAAATGTCTGTGGAAGTAGATCAGAGCTGTATCTGCATGTATGGCCTATGGCATAATTTTGACAAAAAATATCTTCCTTTTCAGGTAGAAATTTTTGAAGAGATTTAAATAAAGCTGTGCTGCTTACTAAGGAAGCAATGATGATTTTTTTGAATAAAAGCATTAAGGAACAGATTTGGCCCTACCAAAAGTGGTGATTTGGAAGGTGATGAGAGAATAAAGGAAGAAAAGACCAAAAGTTCTCTTTCTTTAAAGTTCTCTTCTATACAATGGGAGAACTTCCATGACCAAACAGACCCAAACCATGTCAATGTTTATGAGGGAGGGGGGGATGGTAACTGAATAAATCTCTAGTTTTTTATGTGTCAGAAATGAACTTGAAATGTAGGCAAAGATAACTAGAGAGTGAGAAGCCTTCCTTCTTTGAGGAAGTTTTCCATTTGGGCAGTTTCAGCCCTACTTTCAGTTTAATACATATGGGGAGTTGCTTGGAGAGATGAATTCAACACTGCAGTCAGTCACTATCTGGATGCAGTTATTTTCATTCCCTTTTACTTCCTCTAGACCAACTGAATTAGGTTTAGGGAGTAACTTCTTGGCAAGGTGGCAAAATATGAATAATTGGGTCTATTCCTACCCAGATGTAGCAAAGATGCCACAGCATTCCAGGACTGGATGAGCTTGATTTAATTCCAACTGTATTTCTCAGAATAATGATTAAAAATCCTGTCAAACAGCACTTTCAATGTATTTATCAAAATAAAGCTGTGAGGCCAAGATAACTCCCCTATTTCCTACTGGAATTAAAATAGGTGAGACAGAACCTTCTAAAGAGGTCTGGTGGTGCCTGGTATAATGCAGCTTCTCCAGCCCAGCGCTAGAGCTGCAGTTTCTTCTGAGTTTAACTAGTTGGGGTTCAAACAGCCTTCAGCTGAAGTTTTAAAGAAGTTGTCTAGTAAACAGGAGCAGCCTCCTGATGGAGCTCTGATACCCATGTGAAAAATAGTGATTGTCCCAAGAATCATTACAGTTTAACAGTGGCATTTACAGTCTTGCTATAATTTAGTAAAGTTAAAGTTGAACTAAATGGATTATGAGGTATAAACACCCCCCCCCCCC
>VZTH01011692.1:1152839-1190339 GCA_013397815.1 Aleadryas rufinucha
CCCCCCCCCAAACTAAGCAAACAATAGCAAAGATGAGAACACCTTTCAGCCAAGGATTTTCAAAGAAATAACATCACTTCCCAGGACACTGAATTGAGAATGGTTTGCAACTTCCTCTAATACACTGCCCAAAGCCCATGTCACTCTTAAGTGTTGACTAAATCCACTCTCAAAGCACCTTCTTGGTAGAAAACAAGAAGTATCTTATTTGACAGCATAAGCATGTGAAACAGGGAATCAATAAAGAACACTTCATGCTGCAGAAAATGCAGTCACATATTACACGTGTGCTGTGAAGATGCAAAATTCTGGATTTTGATTCTGGAAATAGAGAAGGAAAACTAAATGTAACATATGTAAAATCAAGACTAGAGTTCATTTCAGAGAGAGGCCAATAGAGAAATACTAGAGAAGATAAAAGTCTTACTGGAGTATAGCAGCTAAATTTCAGACAGTGTTTGGAAATCAGAACATGAAATCATAATATCCAGCCTAATGCAGAAATTGCAGGCTTTGATACTTGGGACTCAAGGTATTACTGTTTGTTTTCTGGAAAGCCTTGGCTTATTGGAGATGTTTTCCACCTTTGTTTTCTGATGGTGTCCTCAGCTTAGACCCCATTTGGGTTTTTGATTAGGGTTGGCCTGAAGTACTCTGAAGTATTTATGCAAATATTCAAAAATACTCCTAACTCTGTTACATTGCAGTGACCATAGTCTTTTAAGAAGTGGGGATTTAAAGGCTGACATGCACTGCTTACAAGTACATATATCTTGCATCTGTTTATAACAGATCAAAAGGCTAATTTTGCACACATTTAGTAAGTGCTAAATGTTTCTGTATCATATGTGTCTGTGCATAGGTGCGACCATCACTGTACATTTATGGACAGTGGGGGATGCTATTTCAGTTTTAAAATTACAGTTTCACTGCCTTCAATGTTCATTTACTGGCAATGATTATCGATTGTATTTAATTAACTACATTCCTTTATTTGAATAAAGTCTATTTGAAACAACATTAAACTGATTTTCATACTAAAGAACCCTGACTAAATACACTGTTATCTGCAGAGAAATCATGACCTAGAACAATTCTTAAAAAATGACCATAAGGGCATGTTTTACCTCAAAAATAGTTGTTTTCTGAAAATACTCTTTCAGTCTTTCTAAGTTTCAGTGAACAATCTATCTCAGAGTTAACTGTTCTGGGTATTTCAATGCTCTTTTTCTTGAAACATTTTATTACATATTGTATAGTCATGGATGTATATTCTGGTAAGCATACAGAATTATGATGTTTGTTAAGCCTATATATTATCTTAAAATTATATCAGTAACAGACATAATGTGCTTGTGGGACCTTGTGCATGCAAATTTTGACACTGTGGGTATAACTATAGATGCAGATGAGTGTATATATATTGCTGAAATGCAGCTGGGAAGAAATGAACCTTCCTTCCTGAAAGCTTGGGTTTCAGACAGATGAGTTGGGCACTAAAGCTTCCATGGGAGGGATGAGTTTCTATTTAATTACCATTTTGAACTTTTTTTTTTAAGACTGTAATTTTGCTTTATTTTTCTTGTTTTTACTTTTAAACTGCTCCTGTGTCTTATTTTGATAGCACAAAAAATTGTTAATAAAAATGAAGAATATATGAATAGGGTATCTACAACCTTATTTAGTGGAGAGGACAAGGTCTTCTGTGTCAGAAAGCCCCATTCTTAAATTCTTCATGTATTTCATATTCTGAAATGAGACAAGTCCTTATCATAATTGGGTGGAATTGTGAGTGTGTTTCAGGAATTTGGATAATTATCTCTTTCAGAGTTTCACAATGAAGATTTTAAAATGGAAAAAGTTAAAAGTCTCTTTGGTCAAATTAAACCTCGTTTTGCTGGACTGGTAGACCTGAAACTGCCCCTGAGTGTGTCTCACTAAGTTGCTCTTGTCAGAGAAGTCAATTTTCCTCCCCACCGTTCCAACAATCTTCCTGGGCATCTGCTTCTAGTGAGTACTTTTGACAGATGGGGAGAGAAATGCCATTTTCTCCCGCATAATGTGATGTGCAATATTGCACACAGACCTTTAAATTGTCTGTAAAGATTTATCTCTGATCACTGCAGTAAAATATCACCTTATTTACAATTAAATGAAAAACTCTATTTGTCAGACTCTCACAGACAAGTATTTTAAATGTCAAAAATCAGTTGTTTGCTTCAGATTCAACAGTTATTTGACTTGGTATCTCAGTGTTTTCAGGGGGCACAGGGGACACAGATAATAACATGAAAAAATGAAGCAATGTTCAGGTCCTGGAAGGTGCTGAGAATTTCCCCTAAAAACCAGAGGAATGAATGGCACTTAGAAGCAAATTTTTAAAATAGAATGAAATCTAAAATAATTTTTTAAACTCCAAAACAGAACAATAAAAACAGCCCTTCCAAGCCAATGTTTGATGACACTTTGGAAGTCATTTTTTTCTCTCTTAAGTTACATATTGTAACAGAGGTAATTAGCAGGACCTTATGTATTCTAGCATGCAATGGCATATAATAATCTTAGTGGTCATGAATTGAGTGAATAAGTGATAAATCCTGTTAAAATAGTGCTTTTCTGAGCTATTGAGTGACAAAATGAATTGTGCTCTTTGTTCTCCAACACAAACATAAGATTCACCATTGTTGTTGCAAGTGTGTAATTTTTTTTTTTTTCCCAGAATGGCAGGACTTGAGCTTTTGGGCCTTGCTTTCAATATTTTTATTGATTTGAAAATGAGAAAAAATAATTTTGCAATTAAAGATGCATGAAGTGGTGAGGGGACTGATTCAAAGCAGAATAAAGAAGATTTTTGAAATTAGCTGATCAGATATAAGCTAAGAATATATTTTCATAACATTTCTACATTGAGATTAGGTTTTCCCATCTGCAGATTTTGTAGCTTTTATAATGATGCTCTGTTTAACTTGAAACGTACAGTATAGTAGCTCTTCAATCTGCTTTTATTCATTAATGCTTTGTTACCTGGTGAGGATTGCAGCAAGGACATCGTGGTAGACTTGGGTATGTGAAAGTAAATAACATAATTAGCTTTAAAGGAGCATAATAAGAACATTATGGATTATACATTATTGAGGTGATAGCAGTAAACAGATGAAAATTATATACCTGGAAAAAATGTCCTCTTGTAAAGGAGCTTCCACATGGTTTTGTTTGGTTCACACTGTGGTACACCTGTCTCTTCTACTTGCGAGTAGTCAGCAAAGTCCCTCCTGAGGGCAGGTGCACCAATGCAAAGAACTCTGGTGTGTTGTCTCAGTAAAAGTGTGTGACTATATCTATAAATATATAGATATTTATGTGTGTGTATATATATATACACACACCTCGTTGTAACAACTGTTAAAGGAAGATGCAGGGTTTGTTGACTATCTCTGAGCTTGCAGAGTACGTAGCAACAAACATGGGGAAAAGGGCATTTGGGAGAAAGCTGTGGCATTATTTCCCACTTGGTCACTCTTTTCTTGGCCATTCATACTTCTCTGACTAGGAAATGCTTTGTCAAGCCTCCTCAGACATATGGGATTCAAGTGGTCTGCATCTCAAGGTGGTTTGCAAGTGCAACAGAACCCCTGTTTTGATTACTTATGTCAGAATAAGTGATTGCCAGAATGCTAGGAAATAGGTAACTGAGGAGTCGTGCCTGTATGCCAAGCTTTCTTGAAAAGCAGATTCAGGAATTGTTCACTCTTGTGTAAATAAACCCTACGCTAAAATTGTTCAGACCTTGAAATAGATGAAGTTAAGCAGCTTTGATTTTTGGGGTATGTAGGGGACATATTTAGCTACTTGGAAAGATAACACTGAAAAGTCTGGGGGGTTTTTTGGTGGTTGTTTATTGTTAAAAATAAACAACACACAAACCCCCCACAACACAGACACAGCAAAAACCCCATCTAATTTATAGCAGCTAACAAAAGGGATCTGTAACTTAAACCTAACCAACCCACTAGTAGCTGTAGGATAAGCTTAAGCTAGTCTTCAGCTTGCTGGTCATGCTCCAGTGCCATGTGGCTGTTAGCAGGAGTACTTAGGCATTAAGTGCTCAGCTGGACCTGAGCCAGAATGTGCTTAGCCCATTGTAGAATGGGATTCTAAATTACTACTGTATGACAAGTGTTTGTGGGGAGAATTGAGAGTTCACTTAGCGGTGTGTGTCTCTCTCAGGGAGGTGACTTGGGAGCTGTGAAGAGCAGAGAATGAAAATTATAAAAGACAAAGTAGGGTAAAATATTCACCCAGACATTGCCACTGCTGTGGTTTACCCGTTCTCCCATGAAATGTTCATGGAGGCATAATGGATCTGATGCCAAGCACGATATGATTTTTATTGCAGGCCTGATGAAATCCTTTCATGTCTTATTACATAACCTGAAGTCTACCATTTGTGTGGCTATTCAGAGATATTCAAGATAACATGAATGAAGATGTGAACTCTTGTAGAAAATCAGAATATTACCAGCCAATGCGTGTGCCTAGCTGAGAGATGATGTTGTGTCCAGTGAAGGTCTGAGCTAGAGTTTCTATGGATTTGAAATTATGGTTTGTTTTATAATAAAATTTTTACTATTTAGAAGTTATAGGAAAATGGTCTGCAGTAATCCATGTAGCTAATTTACTAGCATCAAGAGTTCATGAAAATAATGAAATAAAATAAATCCTAAAGGCAAGAATCTAAAAACTTAGCTAGGAAGAATGTTAATTTGTCTGACTGAGAGGCTGAGGTCAAAATCTGCAACAATAAATAATGATAAGTCGATTTTTTCCCCCTAATAATGGCAATGCATTTTTTTCCACTTTATTTTATATACACAGTAAGCTGCAGATAGCTTTGCAAAAATGATAAGCAAGCCAAGCATACAAACTACATGAAATATTTTATTTCCTTAGAAAAATAAAACTGCAGCATCATGCCAGGACATGGATTCAGTAGTAAAATTGTATTTTAAAAAATTCTTTTCTGTCTGAGAAACAAAATGATCGTAACTCTGTCCAGCTTGTATAAACAAACACTAAATCCTACTTAATTTTCAAAACTTACTACCAATTTTTTGCACAGGTAAAGTGAGGATAATAACAATATCAAGTTGCTGCTGGAAAGGTATCTAATATTTTTTTCTTTTGGTGATTGAAAGGCAGGCCATCTGCCACAAAGTGTTCTGCATTTGTCTTTAGCGTGCCACCTGCACCTTAAAGTGAGACTTTTAAGTGAGATTCCGTCTGTCCCATCTTCTCACATACTGGATTTCTTTAAAAGGAAATAGGATTTTTTTTTTTTTTTTTTTTGATGATGCTGACTGACTTTTGCAGAAGAATCTTTAGTTGCTCAAAATGGTTGCAGTTCCATATTGGCAGATTATATTCAACATGGGTTACGGACTTTTTTTGTCAGAGAAGCTATCTTGATCAGATGCTATGATGGAGATACAGCGATGAAAAGAGATATTAAATAAGTGTTTCAAAATTATATAATCCTCTCTAGTGCTGGGTTTTACATCCATGACTGTGAATTAGCTGAAGATATGTAGATTGAAAGTACACTTTTGTAGGCAGGGAGATTAATTTTTAATTGAAGAAGTGTATCCTTATTTTGGTGCTTGAAATACAACTATAACTCCCATTCTAAACCCCATGTTCTGATCTGGTCATTTTAGATATGAGAAATAAGTGTGTGTACCACACTGTGTCATGTCTCCATTGCTGATTTGACCTTCACTCAGTTTACATCCCCCAAAGGTACTTTTTTAGTGTGCTGTCAGTGAACAGTGGATATAAGTTTAAGGTAACTTCTGAATAAAGGGATTAAACTGCTCTTACAAATCCACTGCCTTTTTTTTTTTCAGTGATATGGTTCTGAGGGGGAGCTGAGAGTGACAATTAGCAGGTTGTTCAGTACTTACTATGATATTCTGGAATTGTGTGCCTGAATGGGAGCTTTATGAAAGGAAAGTGTGAGAAGCGCCAGGGTGCAGTTTGCAGAAAAGAAATCTTGATTGTTTTGAAGCTGATGGAAATGGAATGGTGGATTTTAGAGACCAGATTCCCTTATTTCCGTGTTGTTTTCAAATTTGTTGAATTGACAGTCCAGCTCTGGCAATATTCTTGCTGCCCTAAAATATTAACAGTGGCAGCTACACCAAAATTTCATAGTGGGAAAGTACAATACTGATGTAAGCGTGAGAAAGTTTTCTAGAGCATTGTGTGGAGATGGAATTACTGCAGAGACTGAAGCAAGCACTGTGACACAGGAACAAACTGTTGGTAATGAGTGGGAGTTTAAGTAAAGCACTGAGTGGCTAGATTGTAAAGTATAAATCTCACTCTATTTTCTTATTTCTGGCTGTTATTACTTACGAATGTAATGAGGTTGGTTGCAAAATTAACTTTCTGTGGAGGGTTCATAAAATAAACCAGAACAAAGTATTATTAGATGGGTGAATTTTATTCAGTGTGTTGGATTGAATTAGAGTGTAACTTTTTGCAGTCTGATTAGTATTTCAAACATGCCTGGGAATTTAGAAGAAGAAAGAAGTAGTTATAACGTTAAAAGAGGCTCTAAAGCAGCTTTTTAGAGAATGCTTTGACCTTGAAAAAGATAAAACGAGAACAAGTGTAAAATAGAAAATGATCCTGCTATTAGCACAAAATACTATAGCATAGTACTGTTTACAAAGTAGGAAAACAAAAGAGTAAAGAAAAGGGTAAATAAAAGATGAATATTCATAGTAGTCAGACACTTAGATCTATTAGTAAGAAATCATAGTCTAATTAATCACAACATGGTTAAGTTTTATTTTGAATCTGTTCTAAGCTACCATAAAAATTAGGGGTTTTAAGGGCCTGGAATAATTGACATTTGGAATTTTTTTTATTAAATATTTCTAAATGTTTCTGAAGTTAATGTTTCAGATACTCAAATTTAGCATCTTGTTTTATATGTACTATATCACAGAAACATTTCAGTGGCATTACTGCAAAGGATGCAAGATTGCAAAATTAGGAACAGTTCCATTGCTGCCCTAAACAAAAAGGAAACTGTCACAGCCTGAAATTTGGTGTTACAAAGGAGATCTCTCCTATGCTTCTCTCTTGAGCAGTTAGAATGTATGTAAGAGTGCATATATTGATTTCATAGAGTTTCAAATGGGGAGAGTCCCTCAGGCTACTATATTGATTGAAGTGAACATAATGATTTGACTGTCAGCATGAAATGAATATGTATTTATAGCTTATATTTGCTATTTTAAGCTTGGTTTCAAAGAACAAAAAAAAAAAGAGTTGTGGTTTATGAGTTACCAGTTTCCTTAATAAGATTGGTTTAATTGGGAAGTAAATGCTTGGAAGGAGCAAAGGAGCATCCAGCGTAAATCCAATGACAAACGCAACATTTAATCTTTTATGGTGGGTTTTTTGGTTTTTTTTTAGGGGTTGGGTTTTTTTGTTTGTTTGGTTTTGTGTGCATTTGTTTGTTTGGGTTTTTTTTTTTTTTGCTTTCAATTTCCCCCATATGTACTTCTACAGACTTTTAAAACTATAAACAATTTTTCATAGGTTTTTTGGTAAAAAAATTATTGAATTTGCACTGCTTTAGCCACAGGTGAGAAATGAAAGTCTGTTTAGACTGTCTTGCCCACAACCCAGTTTTTTAGTTGATGTCATCAGCTGAGGTATACTTTGCGGTCTTTGTTATATGGTCTTGTAGTAGAAAGACAAGGCAGTAATTTCTGCAGGGTTTAACCTACAACTTACCTCTAGCAGACTTCTCTATAGGATTTTTCTCCTTTTTCAGAACAAAATGCTGTTTCCTATGAAAATTGGAAAGACTGACAAGATTTCAGGAAACATACATCTTTTATCACCTATATCATTCTATCTGTAGATATTACTTGAAAATGCTCAAACATGATGTGGGCAGTGAAGGATATTTTGCAGAATATATATTGGGTTTGTGAGGGTGGAAGGTTTGAATGGGGAGGTCTGGATTTCACAGGTTGGTTACTGTAGTTCTTACACCATATTTTCAAATTATCTCGTGTTGAGGCATGGAGTTACTCATCTCTCTCATTTAGATCAAACTACTGATGGTGTCAGGTTTAAAACTTTATTTTGTAGATAAACCAGTATGTTAAGCCATGGTGGTACTTAGCTGAGGTTTTTTTCAGGAAACTTTACATATAAAATAACATACAAATCTGATAACATCTCTGGCATATTTGTTCAAATCAGATGATGTTGACCAGTCCCTTTAAATGGATTAAACAAAAAATGTATACAACAATCCATTGCTTCCAGTAATAGGTCTAAAGATTTTTAATACCTGCACGTAACCTCAATACAATGCCCTGGAAAAACTGTTTTTCCCTTAGGTAAAGAAAAGTCTGAAGCTGGGGCCATGTTTTGAGCTAAGAAGTAGCTGTGGAACCATAATGGGCAGCAAGCCAACTTGTCCATTTTATTCTATTTTTGAGAATTTTGCTCAAGTTGTGGTAGTATTTAGGTTTTAGTATTAAAGCAGAAGATATAATTTTGTTTTCAGTGGTTAATCTTTCTAATATACTTTGGCCACATGAAAGTAATAAAGCATCATAAGGACAAACACAGAATTCTTGCTTGCAGATGTGGGTGTTGAATAAACATCAAATTCGTTCTGGCTGTGAGGGTAAAAGTAAATATTCCTATCGCATACGGAACACTCTGCCAAGCATTTTCTTCGTGCAAAATATTGCTGGAAGGAACTTTTCTATTGATTCTTCATATTTTTACTTTAAAATTTCTAAATTCCAATTGGCAACTATTTTTGGTAATTTAAATTTGCAATACCTCTTAAATTGAATAACCATGAATCTTGCCCTGTCATCTTCAGGGGTCTCTTTAGAAATAAAATGTTGTAGTTTTCCTAGCCTTGCTGTTTTCTGGTACAGCCTTTATACAAGTGCTGAATTGAGCCCCATTCTTGGTCAAAATAGAGTAGTGAAACATGTTTGGAAGAAATGAGTATTCCAACATAATTTTCAGACTATGCTTCTTTTTTCCAATGATGTGATTTAATAGTGTTGTGAAACTTCAGTTAATGCAAAAGAAGATATTTCTAGTGTGTCATGCATGAACTTTGTGGGATCTGGAGTGATTTCAGGCAACTTCAAGCTGGGAGCCAATTATATCATGAGACTTTAACTGTGTTTTGTAGCAGTTTCTCTTAAATGAGGTTGCAATGGGAAGGTGTTCCAGGTCTCCATGCAGCTGTTGCTTGCAGGGATTTTACTAGGTCAAAAGAGCCAGGATTGGGTAACATTAAGCTAATGCTACTTTCTTTTCATAGACTTATGTTGACTGTGATAGCAGACATAACATTTTTGGAAAGTAAGCAGAATATCCCATGTTTAGAGTCAGTGGCATGTGTTTAACAGAGCAGTGCACTTTTAGAGACAGTGGATTAAACTGAAACTTTTGTGCCTTGTCAAGGTCAGAGTTTTGAAACTTTCTTCAACAAAATCATTTATAGGCTGTTTAATCTTGTTTGTTAAGTAACTATTCCTTATCTTTCTTTGGTTTTGTTGTTGAATGTCTTATGATACACCTCCATTTTCTGTTTACTTCAAATGCAAGTAAAATATGTAGTGAGCATGGAGAAACACCGATTGGGGAAATCCTTCCCTACTGTTTTGCTCTTGATGTAGCTGAAAAAATCTTGAAATATAATGAAAACCACCCTCAGAACACTGGAGTACAGTGAATTTTTTAGAAACCATATGAAAGTTTGTCAATACTTTTAATTAATCTTAAAAAGCCTTATGGTTTTAGTTTCCTAAAGTTCTACAGTGTTTTGGGGATTGGACAAAGAATTGTGTATGCCCGGATGATGTGGATAATTTTTGGTATGGTAAATAACCTTTTCATGATATTATTATTTGTTCATGGTAAGGTGACTTCCATTCTTTTTAAGGACTGTTGTTGTCAAAGATGCTAGAATAATCTTACCTAAATACAATATTGAAGTGTTGATGCTGAAGAAATGTAGAGTCCTATGCATGGCTCCATAAAAAAGTAAGGATTCTTATCTGCCACTGTCTATTACAGCATCATAGATATTTTAGGATTAAATTGTAGAGCTGAAATAATAGATACAAATACATGTTTATTATGAAGAATTTTAAATTAATTCATCTATACAGTAAGGATCACCAAAAATTAAGGAATAATTTTGGAGAACAAACCTCTAGTCTTCTGCAATAAGAACTCCAGCACCACTGCAACAATTTTTTTCAAACTTTGAATACAACAGCAAGTTTAAGTCCTACCTGAAGCTTAGTTAGAGTTGTTGGCTAAGTTTTTGTATTAATTGTAGTTATCTTTAGCTGTATGTTGTCTAAAATAAATTATTTTTTTCTCCTCCACTCAAACATTTTGTGTAGCAATAGCAGGAAACCATGTTCTTTATCGCTTAACTGGTTTTTCCATCACACCTCCAGTCATGTTTCAGCTGCATGACAGCTTTTAAGTAGTTAGAATTTACTGAGCTTTGAGATCTCCATCTCCAAACCACTTGGTGTAGAAATTGAGCAAATGTTCTTCTCAAAAGAAGGGAGAGTCAGCTTGAGTGTCTGAACTTGCCTCAAGAGAGTGTTTAAGAATCACTCTTGATTGCAAAGTTCCCAAAGGTAGACAGTGTTCAGCAGTCACCATTTTTGTCTGTTGAGCTGAGCCTTAGAAAGGGAAAAGGGATGTTTTTTGAATCTAGTGACTTTAATATCACTGGGGATATATAATATGCACAGTTTTGCAGTGTTAGCTGACGTTAAATTTAATCCAGAGTTTAGTTCATGAATCAAAGACTGTTTATAATCCTGAGTGAAATAATTTATGGACAAGAGACAGAAGCCAAAGAATGAACTAGAATTCTGTTTGGCAAAACTTAATCATGCTAGATGGAGATGAGGGATATTTGTTGGGTAGCATTTGTGCACCTGAAAATGCAGGATGTTGAACTGCACAGCAACAACATGCTGTTGATTATAATAGAGGTAATGTTAATGTGCAACCTTTAGAGAATAGCTTCAAATGGTCTTTAAATAGAAGGTAAAAATAAGTAGCTTCTGCCAAATAACAAAAAAATGTAGCTTCAGGTATCAGTCTCAGGCATAACAATACTGGGATTGAGAGTACTAAAACACTTTCTCCTTAGTAAGTACTTCACAAAGGAAATGGCTGTATGATCATGTCTGCATTTTAAATGAATAGAATATTTCTTTCAGTTGTACATGCAAATATTTTACCACGCCTGATAAAAATATTGTCTTGATGGTCAAACTCTGAATGTGTCTACCATAGTGCTGATAGAGCAGTCAGTCCATTCTCACGGACTGACCCTTCAAAATTTCAGCACAGTTGGCAGCATATTCTGCTGTTGCAGATCGTATATCAATCTTATTTTACCAGTAGCCTCTTTCTGTGTTTTGCATTAAAACCTGAAAGCAGAAGGAAAGGTGCAGGTTCTTGGCTCTTCCTCCAGAGAACTTTGAAATTGTACATGGTTGTTGCAGGATTCATTAGCAGCTGATAAGCACTAATTCTAATATCTTAAAGCAAGCAAGAATTTGAAGAATAGTTAGGGGGAAAAAAATCATTGAAGTATCAAAGATATTTGGTAGTCATGTAGAGAATGCAAGTTTATGTTTCTGTTAAAGTGTAAAGATCAAACTGTGCATTGGCAGGTTTGTTAGTGTACAGTGATTGGAGAGTCACAGCACATTGCTTTTTTGAAAAGGTAACTTTTATGGTTAACTCCTTAGAGACTGCAATAAGTAGTTTAACATGCACATGGTAAGAATGTTCATGGTGACATAGAATAAAAACACCCTTGGTAAGAAGCTTTCAAGTACAAGACATCTAAAAATGCCAATTCATCAGTTAGCATTCATTTATCTTATGGAATATATAAGTACAGGAAGAGAGAGAAAATGTTCCTGATGTCTGTAGGTTAACTAGTAAGTTTGCATGCATTAACATCTCTGCACTTGCAACTTCTTGCACTGAAATCAATGGAACTTAAGGTCAAATCTCTTACTGTTTGTGAATGCCTTTAAATAAGACACATGTACCTAAAACTTTCCAGTTTCCAGTGTAAAGTCAGGCCTGATACTGCCGATGTTAGATGGGCACACTGACAGAGGCCTTGGGCCATGGTGACAGCCTGAAAAATGTCACAACCATTCATTAAAGCATTTTTAGCAAGTTACTCTTTGGTCATCTACTGCATTATTGCTCTACCATGGCAATACTGCTGGAAATTCCTTAAAAGATGCAGCCATATGTGACTTAGTGTCTGTGACCAAATCAGTATCTGGCTTACTTTTTTGGAAATACAGGTTCTTGCTCATGGTGTAACTTTGAAATCCAAGATGGAAGTAAAGATCTTATTTTGAGTTCTTTGTCCCTAATGTCTTGTTTCATTTGCGTAGTACAGAAGGCAGTCTTCAGCAAGGTGAGGTTCAAAGCTGATGTTTCTGCTAGTGAAATGTAAGTAATTCTTTCAAAAGTGGAGTATTGCATTTAAAAGGAGTACAACTAGATAGTTCTTTAATTTGGTGTGGAAATGTGGACTTGTGTTTTAGCAGAACTCTCTGCCTTGTAGCAGCTGCAAAGTGAGATTGCTACTGCATGTGACAGATATAGGGCAAAAACTTGATGCTGTGAAATTAAACTAAAGTGTGACCTACAGGGTACTGGTCAGCTGAATTACCCACACTTTTGCAAGATTCTAGAAGAATGGAAGATTTTTATAGTATGAAAGACTGAAATTATGTTTACCTTTGTAAAGGTTAATTAAAGAAAGATTTTTTTTCTTATCTCAAAAAAAAAGTAGAAATCCTTCATTTAATGATTTGTAATTAACTCTACCACAGCTTTAAAGTGTTGATTGTGTTTTTCTTTATTAATTGATGTGAGTATGTGTTCTAAATTCAAACACACACAAGTAAATGTAAAAAACAGACTTGTGTATATTGCAGCCACTGGCCAAATGAGAGAGTATGGAGCAGGGAGTTCAAACCATCTCAGTATTATGTGGGTTAAGAAAAACCTGTCAGCATCAGGCATATGTATGATCTCCTCCTCCAAGTCCTTCAAGAAAATAGTCTTGTACATGCAAATTTCTTTATGAAGCTGTTTCTGTATTAAGCAAATCACTGCATTAGTGTTTCAATTCAAGAGATGTGACATGTGATCTTGCACCATGTCTCATCAGACCACAGTAACTGGAAGCAATGGCAAGTGGAAGTGACAGCCCCTGCCAGACCACAGCAATACAGTGGTGTTATAACTTAGTAACAAGGACAATAATGCGTGTCATGCTTGTTAGTCCTTTTTTTGTGAGAACTTTTTACCTCTGGTTTGATACAGAGTAAAAGTGGTATTAAATGCTGACAGTGCCAGACTAAAGTCTGATTTTGATATAAGCTGAGAAGCCTGATTTTCAGAATGATGACTAATTCTGCCCTCAAGTTTTGTGCTTTCATTGTTGTTTCTCTGGATAGGCACTGGTGCTTAATAGGCCTAACAATTCTGTTATAACTGGTATCATAGCCTCCTATGTCACAGCCCCTCAGAAACTCACTGTCTTGTGATAAAAGCATGCAACATGATCTTTGTTGTGACTGCAAACCAATTAAATCCAGACAGATGATTAAAAAGACGGGAAAAAAAAAAAAAAGCCTTGGCCTTATGGTTGCTTTTGGGGAGTAAAACCCCAAACAAATTTGCTTGTTACAGGTTTAAGTAGCTGTTGTGGCACTGTTGCAAGTCTGCAGTGCCTTTGTGAAAGAAGGTAACAGGCTGGAGGGAAGTGGGAAAAAGACAAAATGAAGTACCTTTATGTAAGTACAGCATGTCTCAATTAGGAAAGTGAAGTCAAGAGATGCAGGGATACTGAATGGGAGTGAAGAGCCTGCTGGGTTCAGCCATACACAGAATAAGATGTTTTATACTTTTCTTGGGATATTGTGAAATCATGCCCTTTATGCCATCAATGCTGTTATTGTTTGTACTGTTGGAGTACCCAGAAACCTTATTAATAGATAGCTAGTTAATTAGCTCATTATTTAATGAGCCCCTTTTCTGCTATGCAATGGGACAAGTATCAGTCTCTCTGAGATAGAGACTTTTTACTAATATAAGTATGATAGAAGAGAACAAATAAATGGGATATGAAGCTGTAGTGCCTTGCATAACCACTGTCAACTTTAGGTCTGATTTTGCAGGCAAGTTGCTTGAAATTCTTCGAACATCTCTTGATGACAACAAAGATGGTAAAATAAGTTTCAGCAAATCTTGTAGATGACACGTCAAAACACATTCACGTTTGCTGTCCTTTTAGAAAGTATTGATTTTATTGTGTGTGTGCATCATTGCAAAGAAGATTTATCTGAAGAGAATGTCAAGATGATGGTTATGCAAAGGCTCTCCTTGAGAAGAAGGTCAGTAATGGAGAAGTAAACGGGGTCTTTCAAGCTGTTTAGTGGGCGGGTCAGAAATGGTAATCTCAAACACAGGTGTGGTTCACACCACAAGAGATTTCAACTGTGAGAGCAAATAGCTGCATTTTGAAGGTGGGTTTGATACTTACAACTACAACAATAACAAGGGTGTTCCAAGTGTTATGCTAAGTGGATAGCCTTTTCAACAGGGTACTGGATTTGTAGTCCTTAGATTATATTCATCAAACCTGTGAAAGCAAACTTGTGGTTCAGAGGTGAGTTGATGGAAGAAACATTTTGTGAAGCTGAAAACCGTATAAACACATTTAATGTAGAGGCATTTCCTCCTCACTGTTTACCCAGATTTCTTATATCAGGGGTGGCATGCTGCATCAGACTGCTTTTGAACTCTTGCAACTTTCTGGATATATTTTGAACAGAAAAATTGTTTAACAACTTTCTGTTTTGGTTTTTTTTTTTTTTTTCCTAATTAGACCATACTCTAACGACTGAACGTGCAGCTGAAAAGGATGAAAAGATCTCATTCCAGTCATGAATGCTCTTTTTTTTGTTACTGTTTTGATTTTCCAGGCTCAGAAAGGTCAGGGTTATTCAGCTTCCACTTGGCCTCCTTCTCTGAACAAGTAATCCACATTTCAAACACATTACAAAGTCTGGCTCTGATAAGAGGCATTGAAGAGAACAACAGAATTCCAGCACATTACTCTGACTTGACTGCACCAATTACAGGACAGGCATGAACAAAAGGCAGTAATGCTCTTGGGAAGGAGGCTTTCCCATATGGATGTGTTCTGGGGCAAGAGCATTGTTGACTTTATAGTCCTCTTTGATAAGTGATCAAGAACTATTATGTTTCTATATACAGGAACAAAAGGGAAAATTTAAAGAAAATCGATGTTATCACCTTTTATTGTTGGGATTTAATTACAAGTCACCAAATCACAGAATGCGCTGAGTTGGAAGGGACCCACAAGGATCATGGAGCTCAGCTCCTGGCCCTGCCCAGGACCACCCCAAAAGTCAATTAGAAAGGCTGTGATAGAGCTGTAACATGTATGTGAATGAGATTCCTAGCAGGATAGGAATGGTGGGTGTGGTTTTAACGGGTTTGTTTCCTGGTTAGAGGGATTTGAAGGGTGGAGGGGGTTATGAGTGTTTCTTAGGGACTGCAGTTACAAACTAGATCTTAAGTGAGTTTAGTTTTGCTGAAGAATGTTTGCTGTTTGTTGAACTTTTGGTATCTTTGGCAACCAGATGGATCTCTACTCCTGAGCTGAGTCAAACCTGTATGCATTTATAAGAAGTTAACAGATTTGTTTGTTACCGAGATTGTTAAAACTTGCAAGCTTAGTGTAAATAGAGTGCACATAGCAACTGAGACACAGAGTCATCTTAGTAATAGGGTTCACTTTTTACTAGCATAAAACAGACAGGGAGTAATGACACTGAATCTTCTTGGGCAAAAATAGAAAAAAAATATTCAACTCACTTGAACTTTCACTGTAAAAAGTAACAGATGTTGGAATTAAATTTATGAATGTTTTAATTTTTTCTCCCATAATTTTTTAGGTATTCACTTACGGTGATGGGGTTTTTAAGTATGGAGATGCAGCTGGGGCTCTGGGGAATTAATTCAGCTTTGTCTATTATTTAGTAATTTGAATTGGATATTAGAGCAAGGATTTTTTTTTCTTCTTTTACATTAATAGTTAAACTAGAAAAGCAATAGCCTGTAATAAAAATTTTACTTTTTCTAATTAGAAGTTGTCTTGTAAGAGTGTTGTTTAATTCTTGTTTTATTGTTACAGTGTACAAAAGCTACCTTAACAGAGAAAATATAACAAGTTTAAAAGGGGGGAGGAAATCCTCTACAACCAAACTGACTTTGATATTCTTACAAAAGAAATTTTTTTAGTAGACTCATGTTAGCTTAAGTAGAAAACAGGTTGTCATACTGTACTTCTGTTACTAGACTTCCACGTGGTTGCTTAATAATTTTAGCTACTGTTACTTCAGATTTTTTTACAGTGCTCTTTTGGAGGATTCTGCTGCAATTTCAGACCTAGACATGTAGTCTGCAGGTACTCATATAAGTATAGATCAGTCTACAGCCATTCACGAAAGAAATGGTGCATGAACAATATGAATTCACAGAGGACCTGTGAAGAGAAAATTACTTTCCTGATGAAAAATGAAAGCAAGGGAGGAGAAATGAGGTTGAGGCATATGAGATTAAACCTTACTCTTTTAATATATAGCATTTTGTCATTTATTGTTAAGGGTCTAAGAACTTGCCAAAATTATTTCTTCATTAGAATGCCAGTCATACTTCAACCCTCTTCTTCCTGTCCCCAAAAAAGTTTAAGAAGTGACAATTTTTGTGTAGTGTCTCAGCTTTTAAGCGAAGTATATCTTTCACATTTTTTTGTGATGTATATGGCCCTCGATTAATGAATAATCAGCATTATTTTCCTAAAAACAAATCTACAGCTGTAGACACAAGAAATACAAAATCAGTGTTATGGTGCAGTATTTCATTTTCCTCTTTTTTTTTATTTTCCTCCACAAAAAAGATTTGGAATGCATTGGGTTCTTTGAGTCAGCTGAGATACAGATGGAGCCAGTCAAATGTGGAGCATGGCCAGCATTCCCAAAAGATGTTTTCAGTCTATTTTCTAGTCAATAATTTTCATGGGAAAAAAATGACGATAGAATTAATGGTAGCGTCTTCCCTACAGAAAGCAGAGAGGATGGAATATTTCCATGGTGAATTAAAATGCACACATTGCTGAGCAATGAAAACAAATTAAGGCAAATTCAGTAACTTCATTTTAAAAGCAACAGTGAGCTTTAATTGTCATAAATTCAGAACTAATTAAAAACATGTTGACAAAAATTGGACCAACAGCTTGTCATTTTCAAATTTAAGTGAAATGCAAAGTGCCGAGAATAAATTACAGGGTTTGAATTCAGTTCTTAAGTTTAGTGCATTTGCGGCATGTAGGATATCTCAGGGTCTTTTGGGGAGAAGACAGTAGAAAATTATTAGAAAATATTGTTTTCATGTGACTAATGTTTTACAAATAAGCTCTGAACTTGGTGTCTAAACTTTGACAACTGGAAATATTTGTCAGTGACTGGGTCTAGGTAGGTGATTCAACCCTATTTTAACTCCATGCTGGGTGGAGTTAAACTCCGCTTAACACACTAGGCATGTGCCATCTCTTCTCCTCCCTCACAACATATAAAGAGGAAATAAAACTGGGGACATGGAGTCATAATATGAAGCTCCAAGTGGTCCAGATGGGTCCCAAGTCTGGATTATTAAATAAATAGAACCACAAGATGTGCTGTGGCACATAAACTGCCCCCTCAGTATGTTCCCATCTGCTCTGATAATAACTAGGTGTAGTGTAAAAAGAAATACTAAAATCCCCAGAGGTTAACCATTTCAGGATTGATAAATTACCAAAACCTAGAATCATAGAATGGTTTGTGTTGGAAGTGACCTCAAAAATCTTCTAGTTCCAACCCCTCTGTCATGGGCTGGGGTGCCACCCACTAGACCAGGTTGCTCAAAGCCTCATCAAGGCTGGCCTGGAACACTTCCAGGGATGGGGCATCCACAACTTTTCTAGGCAGCCTGTGCCAGTGCCTCACCACCCTCACAGTACAAGAATTCTTCCTAACATCTAAGGTACATCTCTCCTCCTTTAGTTTAAACACGTTCTCCCTTTTCCTGTCACTATCTGCTTGTGCAAAAAATTATTCTTTCCTTTTTTTTTTTTTTTCCATAAGCCCCTCTTATGTACTGGAAAGTCCTATAAGGTCTCCCTGAAGTCTTTCTTCAGGCTGAACAACCCCAATTCTCTCAGCCTGTCTTCACAGGAGAGGTCTTCCAGCCAACTGAGCATCTTTCTGGCCCTTCTCTGGCCTCCGTCCAACAGGGTCCACATCATTCTTGTGCTGAGGACCCAGAGGTGGATGGATCACTCCAGGTAGTGATCACTCCTTGTACTCACAAGGGTAGAGTAGAGGGGCAGAAACACCTCCCTTAACCTGCTGGTCATACCTCTTTCAATGCAGCCCAGAACACAGTTGGCTTCATCATCATATGTTAATTAAATTAACACGGTTCTTGGATGTAAGAAAAACATTATTCTAGGGAATAGAGGAGATAAATCTTCAACCTCAAATCTTCAAAATATAAACCTTTGCATATGCGAGGTTTGCTGCAACTCTCATATGACTGAAATGCCCTTGCAATTGGTATTTCACATCTTTCTGCTCAGCAGGAAGATAAATCCACACTAATATTCTGAATTAAGTTCTACATTAACGTGTACACACTTAAAACATGCCAGGGTGAGTAACTGCAGAATTCAGAAGTTTTTTCTTAGGTGAGATGGTGTGCTTGTGTGTCACCATATACTGCAAACACTGGGCACTACTGCCATATAAGTGTGAAAGATCTTGAAACTAGGACCAAAAATACCACAGATGTTTAAAAGTACAGGCTGATCCAAATATCCTTTCATCTCTACTCAACTTCAATGAAAGGCTTATGACAATATAATAGATGTCTCTTAAAGTACAGCCCTAAATTAATTAGGGAAGTGCTCCAGGGTCCATCCTAACACAAGGTGTAAATTTGCAAGGCCTATATGGGAAGTGCAATGACTGATAGGATGTAGAATAAAAGCATGTGGTTATTTTACTCTTAAAGAAATTGGTGGCAAGATAACCAGTGTGGGATTTTGTTCTCTGAGCCAATTACTTGTTTATAATTGAAATTTCCTAAATGACTTTGCAGGCTTTGGCATCCTGTAGTGAGACCTCAGAAAATGAACAAGAGCTATTTATACAACTAGTAGAAAGACATAGGAACAAAAGCCTGTGTAGTGAAGGACAGAATAAAGTTGTTCATGCCTTCTTTGCTGGTTAATGGTCTGGGTAAATCTCAGAGTAAATTTAAGTGCCTAAACAAATTTCAGCCTGTCTTCCTTTCAAAGCACTGAATTGCTCAATGACTGCCCTGAGTAGGTAGACTAACACAATTTATCAGCAATGGGGAATGGTTAAGAACTTAGTTCATTAAAATACCAGTTCTTCTGAATTACACAGCCCCGTGTGAAGGATGGCATCCCTATCCCTAGGAGTGCCAGTGGAAGTTTGGGGTCTGGTCTTGAGAACTCTGAGTATAATATTATCCAACTGATTATTTTAAATCAGTTATAGTTAATATAGAAATGTACTAATACTTTAGAACGCGTTACAAGATGAAATTAGAAATACGTGAGGCTTTTATGTGTATATATAGGGGTATGTTCAACAACGTAAAAGCAGGACGCTATTTTCTCACACGCCTCATGGTATAGCTGTTTTTTTGCTAACTTGCTGCTTTAAGTTGTCAGACTCGGGCAAGAAATGAGTTGAGTGGCTTCATTGGCGGTATAATGAATACTTTGCTTATATTATCTTTTTTTTCCAACAACAAAATACTTAGCTGAGAAAATTTAGTATAACAAAGTTCATACAAGAACAGGTTTTCCAGTAATCTCTTATGCAATTTAGAGTAGTTGACCTTTAACGAGCCTCTCAGTGGTGCACGTTACTGCAAAAATAACCAAGACGTATACTTTTAACATTTGTTCATAATATTCACCACTGAATTTGCTAGTTCTATGTATTTAAAATAACCATAAAAGATTTTCCAATACCTCTAACTGAATGTACTTTCTATATACTATAAAGGCCTTTAGCAGCAAGTATGTAGTGACTTTTTCTTCAGTTACCATGGTAACTTTGAACTTTCTTTATCTGTGGCAAAAAGCACCTTTTTTTCACTATCAAGAAAAAAAGTGTTTGGTTTTGAGCAAGAAGGAAAAATGGACATAGCTTATCAGATGAGCTTGTATATTTTAAAAATCTTTTTCAAAATACTTTGAATATTTTTTTTTTATTTAGAGATCTAAAACATTACTGAAATGGAGAGGAAGCAACTAATTTAGTGAAAATTAAGAAAGTTCATAACTAGGGAATACTATCTATAGATATATATCTATATTTGTATTCATATTCATATATATACAAATGGGAATTAGATTGCATTCATACAATAAATTAAAGTTCAAATGTTATGTTTGTAGTGTGATCCAGTTTGGATCTTGGAGAATTTAAGGAAAAAAAAAAACCCAAAACATAAGGGCTGTGCTTTATTAAGCCTCTCATTTTCATGTGAGGGAGATAAGTGTAAGCATAAGACTTGAGTAGAGTACAAATGTGTAAGGATCCCTTGAATGTGGGGTCTTGCTGTGGGAAAATATTTAATGTAATGCAGGAAATAAATATTCTGTGGGCACATTGCATAAAAATAACACAAAGATATACTTGAGGTATTCATGGTCTTCCACATCAAGCATCTTTATTTACATCAACTTGAGAAAATATTGATAGAAGGATTCCTTTGTAGCTTTTTTTTTTTTACTATTTGGAACATAAAGATTTATATCTGGTAATTTGGAATTATCTTTGTGATGGTTATCAAGGCAATATGTTGGTAAGCAATTAAAATGTATAATCAAAAATGAGCATAGGACAAAATCCCTGGCTTGGCAGAATAAAGCCTAAAAGCTTTCATTAATTCCTGTTTGCCTTTATTATATTGAACATTTTTTTTAATATTCTTTTGATGAAGGCTACATTGTTTCTAATTACAACACAGGTACTTTTGTGATACTATAATAGAAAATGCTCTGATGTTGCAAACCAAGGAAAATAAGACTATATGAGTTACCTCCAGCTCCATTGCTTAAAAAGGGTTCATGTAGTCAGCAAAGTTCCAGTGGTTTTACCGTCTGGCAAGTGCACTCCGTCAAGTTTCTCCACTTTTCTTTTTCTCTTCAAAACTATTTAAAATATGAGTTTCATTTTTGTCAATCATGTTGCTAATGGGAAATAAGAAAAAATATTGGCTGAGATGGGGATAATTAAAAAAAGAAAGCAGTAGGCATTTTTTCTTGGTGAATGATGCAAAACTGTATTTGATGTGATAGATGATCAGAAACACTTGTATTGTCTATTAGGAAAAAGGTAAAACCTTAATTTTCAGTGATTGATATTGTCTTAGATATATAAGACATCTTTATTCCAAATGAACTATTTGGGGTTTGAATGTTCTTGTTCTAAACCAGTGTGGAATGTATCTGATCCTGTCCTGCAATGGAAAAAAAGAGTTGTTGGCTGTTTTTTTTCTTCAATGTTATCCTATAATGGTTGCCCAGACAAGAATAATATATTAATTTTTTTTAATCTAATAAATACCAGTCTTGCTTCAAAAGCCTGGGATTTGAGGGTGATAATGTTTGTCCAAGACACAAGCTTTTGTTTCTACAAGGAGCCACATTTTCAGATTCTTTATGAGAAACTGGACACCTATTTGAGGAAAAAGCCCCAAAATTAGGATTAGATTTTAAAATTAGTTTTAGTGTGTAGTTGTTACATAGCCTACCTATTTGTACACAAAATACTTAGATGCAGCTGATGCCTACATCTCACTTCAGAGTAGATTGTACTAGCTTCTGGGATATAATAAATCCACTGGGCCCAATGCCTGAATTAACATAATAATTAAAGTTTCAGCACATTGTTGTAGGTCACAGAAAGAAAATGTTTAATCTTTCTGCATTCATCTGTGTACATTCAAGGCATTGGGAGGTCTACAGAGACTGAATTAAATTTAAGTGTATCAGAAATGAGCAGGGTGTTTTAAGAAAAATGTGAAAAAGATTTAACTTTGTTGGGAGCTGTTAATAATTGGTTTTGTTCTAACAATAAAAGATACAGTGAAAATTGGGTCACTACTCAAGCTACAGCTCAATTAATGAGAGAAAGCTGTGGGTGTATAGGAGCCAAAACACAGAACTATCCTGCATATGCCCACTTGAGGATTTGGGGTTTGTTTGGTTCATAGATCATTTTCTGTGGTCAGCTGTGCCTGTAGGAAAAAACAAGTGCTGGGCTGGAATGAGTAAGCACAGGATGTAGTAGATCATCTGAAAGTTACTCTACAAAATTAGTGGAGTGTTAAGAGAATGAAAATGTTCTTTTCCAAACATAATTCTAGGCTTGAAAAATTGATGACATTGAGAGGAAGATTTAATGTCATTTTATGAGTCTTGAGAGAAGCCAAGGAACATTAAAAGTTTTCTTGTCCTGACACTACTCACTAGCCAGGGAGAAATATCTGGATGCTGATTATTCCACCACCAGAAATGGGTCAAGATGCAGCTTGTCTTGAAACCAGTTTTCAAGAAAATCCATGGTAAATTCCTGAGTTTTAATGGAATCTTTAGCTGTAGTTTTCCTTTCTTCTGAAGCAGTTCTTTGCTAATACAGGGGTAAATGGATTTAGTCATTTAATGGCTAATTTCCTGTGCTGGGCATCCTCTTGACAAAAGAGCCACAACAGGATGGGTGAAGAAAAGTTTTGTTTGTGTTACAGTATCCTGAGGAGCGAGGGCAGGCTGCTGTTCTTTTCTTTGTGCTTGCGCAAAAAGCCTCAAAAAGTGGAAGATGAGGATAGAAAATAGAAACAGGGAGCCTGAAGCTGCTTAAATTACTCAGTGTTTCTTGTATGGCAGCACGGAAAAGTTGTTTATTAACTCAGTATTGGGGGAGTAGGGGAATAACTGAGAGGGGTGTAGCAGGAAAAACAAGAGCTGCAGGAGCTGCCCTTGAATACATCAAACCTTCCTAATTTCCTGGCTAACAGACTGATGAATGTTGCCTGCTTTTGCTTATGAGATGGAAATACTTCACTGGGCATATTGTCTCCATAGCCCCAGACTAATGTACAAACAAATAATCCTTGAATAATAAAATAATCAAATTATCCTCCAGTTAAATTGTGTTTTACCTCTGACTTTCAGTTTAGGAATCCAATGAAAATGAACTTGGGTAGAAGAGAATTAAGAAAGAATGGACTGCTAGTCTGCAAATTTCTAACTTAATTAAGCAGAACTCTTAATGATGCACATACCTTTAATTTTAAACCATTTACATCAGTACCTCTGTTTCATTTGAATACTGTGATATAATGTTACCTCAACACCAGAACTGATGGGTGGGATTCTGAAATACTTTAAACACAGCTTCCTATTAGTTTTGAATCTTAGGAAATCTGTAGGGTGTAGGAGCCTTGGGGAGAAATATAATAATTACAGAATGATTTCTTCACAGATGCAGTAATTCCCTTTCCTGAAAGTTCAGAAAGGTTTAAATAATTTTGTGAACATAATAACTGACCTGATGATGAATGCTAGTGTGTTTTGTCAAGAACTCTTAAATTTTAATTAATTTGAAGGTATCCAGAGTAATAATCAAATAGCTATAGAAGTGTAATGACATGTACTCAGAATGAAATATCTGCTGTATTGTGCATAAAAGGCTTTACTTATTTTCTCAGGGTGCTCTAAAATGAGGAGGGACTTTAGAAAAGCAAAACCATGTTGAGCAACACAAAGGAAACAGTAGGGTTGTAGAAGAAGGTTGAATTAATAGCCTGTGTAACTCAGAGTGCAAGCATTTTCTGTGTATTGATCCTGTCACTCTGGCTACGGCAAGATGGCATTTTCCTAATGTAATAAATGTAAAACCTAACCAGCCCCTGGGTCTGTGCATCTAAACAGCTGATGGGTGATTACAGGAGACCTGTGAGGCACAGGTGGGACAGAAGAAATGGAGGCTGCTGGTAAGAGCATCGGTGTTCAAATTATGATTTGAAGCAACATTTCAGTTACTCTATGCTGTAGAGGGTTTTGTTGGGTTGTTTGGTTGGTTTTTTTTTCCTGAGGGGAAAAGAAGGGCTTTATTACACTGAAAGTTTGCATAGAATTTTTTCTACTCTGCAGTGTTTGTGTGCGAATATTCAATCTGGTTATAGTCCTTGTTCTTTGTTCCTGTGTGGTTTAGTGTGGGACCAGCAGTCATGCTCAAGCTGTGCAGGAGGAACCAGCCTGTGGTTCCTGCTGTTGTTGACACAGGCTTCAGTCTTTCATTTTTTTCCACACTGGTTAGGAGATAGAAATTTGTGGAAAAGAGATGCCAGTTGCCAGAACATTTGGTGCAAGGATACAGACTCCATTGCTTCTTTCCCTGTCTTCTCCAGTTGACAGCTTAGTGGAGTACCAGGAGCTGTGGTGAACTCAATCTTAGGGCCTTGAGACATAGAGAAACTTTAGACCCTGAATGCAGATTAGATTCTTGAAGAAGTAAGAGTATCTAAGCCTGAAATTTATGTAATGTGCTTGTCGATAGTGTGTCACACCTTTTCTCTTTTGATTTTCCTTTGTAAGTTATGTTAAATTATTTTTTCAATTGTGTTTTCTTCTGTAAGTGTTCTTTGGATGATTTCAGTCTTGTTTTTATTTCATATCTGTAGGGCACGAGGCTGTAAATAATGCTAAGCTCCTATGCAGTAATAATAAATATTGAAGTATTTTAAGCAGTTATTTTAGACAAGTTCCTGAAGAGGTGAAATTACTTCTTAATACCTAATGTTTCTAAAATGAGGCAGCATCTCTGACAGTGTCACTCTTTCTATCTACATCTTTCTTTTACCCTTTCCATTACCTGAGAAATGAGTTCTTAAGTTTTATGTTAGATCCATGCAATAATGCAAATATGTCAAATTATCTATGACACTCTAAGTATCTCACCTTCTCAGACATATTTATTGCATAAATAGCAGGATAAAATACCAGTGGTGCAAATGTGCTGTCTTCAGTGGAATTTACCAGCAGATAACTTGGCCCAGTCCTGACAGCAAATCTTTCCTCTAAAATATCAATACAGCACTAGAGTCCAATTATTTTTATACTGTGCTAATCTTCTTTTGCTTTTACAGTGTTCCTGCAGGCTTCTATAAAAAGACTATTGGTAATCTCAGTAGGGAGGCCTCCTTATCAAGCAGTTTCAAAGACTTATGACTTCTGAAAAAATAAGGATCAGAAGGTAATACTGAATTAATGGTGAGGGGCTAGTCAGTCTTCGAAAAACTAAATGTGTCGCATATATAATACTGATTATTTTGCTGCTTGCAGAAGTTTTCTTGGATTTTCACAGATTTGATAATAAGACTTGGAGAGAGTTAGAAATCTTTATTTTTAAAATACATGCCTAAAATGGTCCTTTAAATATAAATCTAGACATAGCTCTTTTTATATATTCACAGTTGAAAATAAATCAGTGCACATATAGTTTTAAAGCTATGGTCAGGCCAAGAAACCTGCTTATCAATTTTTGAAAGTCTCATTTAAAAGAAAAATTGGTATCAAGAGTAGAGCTTGAAAGCCTTATTTTTTTTTATAGCTTACTGGAAGTATGTTAGAACATTGTTAAACTCTGTTTAAGAGTGAATGTTGCCAAGCCCTGGTATGTGTTGAAAAGAAGAATAGAAAGTGCTGGGGAGGAGGACCTGGGGTACCTGGTGGGCAACAAGCTGCCCCTGAGCCAGCAGTGTGTCCTTGTGGCCAAGAAGGCCAATGGTGTCCTGGGGTGCCTTAGGAAGAACATTGCCAGCAGGTCGAGGCAGGGGATCCTGCCCCTCTACTCAGCCCTAGTGAGGCACATCTGGAGTGCTGTGTCCAGTTCTGGGCTCCTCAGGGCAAGACAAACAAGGAGCTCCTGGAACTGGTCCAGCAGAGAGTTACTGAGTTGGTCAAGGGTCTGGAGAACCTCTCTCCTGAGGAAAGGCTGAGGGAGCTGGGACTGTTCAGCCTCAAGAAGAGAGGACTGAGAGGGGGCTCATCAATGTGTCTGAAGAGAGCTGTCAGAGGATGGACCAGGCTCTACTCAATAGGACAAGAGGCAATGGGCAAGAGCTGATTCACAGGAAGTTCCACCTGAACATGAGAAAGAACTTTGTTGTGCGGGTGACCAGGCACTGGGGCAGATTACTCAGAGAAGCTGTGGAATCTCCCTCACTTGGAGATATTCCAGAACCATCTGGACACAATCCTGTGCCATGTGCTTTGGAATGACCCTGCTCGAGCAGGGAGGTCGGACCAGATGTCCCACTGTGGTCCCTTCCAGTTTGACCCATTCTGTGATTCTGTGAAGTGACAGCAAGAATTATCTCATTTAACAACTTACAGTTGTTACTTGAAACACTTTAAGGTATCCATCAAATTTCTTTGATTTGTATCCTCCTTTATCATGTTATGGGAGTAAGCTTTGGACAATCACGGAAAAAAGTTTGGGGGAATAGGTTTCAGAGCTTTAATATTTCATTGATGTCTTGCTAGGTGTTTAAGAAGCTTTTCCATGCTACAGAATTGGAATGTCCATAAGCAGGTTTGTTTCATGACGTGGCTTTGTAATGGAAATGACTTATTTCAGCAACATATTTTTCTTAAAACTCTTTGTTATGTAGCTGCTACTACTCCTTTAAAACTTGATGTAAATTGCATTGATAGCTATCTGTGATTATTAACACAAAAACCTTACTTATGTATTTTATTTGCAATCAGATAAATCAGATTTTAAGACTGCCATGTGTGAAATTACCATCTGAATATCTGTGGTTATTTACACAAAACCCTGGTGTTATATTCAGACATAGGCTCTTGCTTATGTGGACAGCAGTCTTTCCTCAACATCTCCCATGTCCTGAAGTATCATGACCTAAATTTTGTTTGGGGGTTAGGGAGACAAAGGGATATGAAAAACAGTTGTATCCTGTCAAACCATTACAAATATAGTGGTAGTTTTGCTTTTTTGATGATTGTCCTGGAAAGTGAGTGTTAATTTGAGAACGAACAATAGTGCCAGAAAACCAAAAAATGGCTAAAATACATCAGTGTAGAATATCATCTGTCACACTTCAGTAGATTTCATGAAGCTTTAGTGTCTTTTCCAGAATAAAATGTGTTAAATTAGTTTGAATTTGGTTTGCCTTTTCGCCTATCCTTAACATGTCCCTACTTTTATATATTCTTTTATCTGACTGCTGCACACAAAATACAAATAGAGGTGTGAGGGTTTTTTTTTAGTAGGGCTTATTCTGATTTGCAGATGTGATTGGAGATTTCCAATGGCTGCTGATTAGTGAGAACACTGACCAGCATATGGCTTAGCCAACCTTTGCCTCTCAGCAGGAATTGCAGTGCAGTAAGAAAGATCTCTGAAGGAAAAAACTAAGATACAGAGAAGAAGAGAGTGGAGGGCAGCATTGAAACAACAGAGGAAAAAAACTGAAAGTAATAGGTCAAAATATTTCTGGGAGTGCATGTCGCAGCCTGAAGAGATGGTAACAGAACTATCATATCCATCAAGGCTTCGTGTGTGTTGGGAAGTCCTTTTGAGTGTTTCATCTGAATTTTTAAATAATCATTTCCTGATTCTGCATTTGCCCTTGAATGTTTCTTACCATACATATGCAGGTGGTTGCCTTTCTGTGTAAATACCTGTGGGTATTTTTCCTGTGTAAAGTACAGACAGTTCAGCTGCTTTTATTGCCATGACCTTGACCAGAATTCCTGTTATACAGATAGTTACTAATTTTTTTTTTTTTTTTTGTTTGCCTCCATTTTAAAGTACACATTTATTTTTTTAACTGTGAACACATAGTTGATTCTTCTTTCCGGAGCAGAATGTTGTCTGTTCTTAGACCAATTCACTAAAGGTCTGTGCTGTGCTCAGATGAAATGTTTGTGTTATCCTTAGTGTTTTGTCCATCAGTTATATTTGTAAGGTAGAATATCATTAGTCATTGTAGTGATCATTAATCAATTTAACATTTGGAGGAAAGTTATCTGAATTTTTAATGAAATTTATTAGTCATTAGGGTTCAATACCAATTATTTAAAACAATTTAAATTGGCACTATTCTTTTGCTCACTAAATGAAAATTCTTCTACGTTTGTCATCCTTTGGAAGAAAAAACTGTTTCCAAAAACATTATATTAAATTTCTTATAACTCTCACATTAGTTTTTAATAATAACCTTTCTGATCCCGTAGCTCATTTGAACACCTGCCCTAGGTACTGATGGTGGCTGAAGGTAATTTTGGGATGCCAAAGGAAATATCAAATGCATCACAAGAAGGCTTATTGGTCCTGATACTACTTCTTATATGAAGCCTTATGTTAAAAAATACAGTTTTATCTGAATTATTTTCCATGTGACGATGAATTAAGATGATGGAGCTCAAAGAGTATTTTTGACTAATGGTCTGCTTGTCTTTGAGAAGTTTTGAGGTTCTACTATATCCAGAATTAATCAATAAAAAAGAGTTCTTATACTCTTTGTAGACATAGTAATTCCTTTCACTTTATTTGAAGAGGCAGGGTTGCAAAGAGATCTTAGGCATGGCTTGTTTAGATCAAATATTTCTAGTGTAGCAACAGGCCATTAGCACATCTCTCTGCTCATTATTTTGAACAGTAGATTTCTTTAGCTGAGACTTCAGCTTCTCAGATCCCCTATGTTGCTGTAGGATCCTTTCATAGAATGTATTCCTCATATGCTCAGTAACTTGGAAAGATATTTCTTTGTTTTACATGTAAAAAAATCTTTATTAAATACGAGTATCCTCAACAGGCTGGAAGATGTAATAAAACAACTGTTTTCATATTAAATTTCCCATGTTTATAGGAAGACCAAGAGTTATAAATAGCTTCTTCCAAACATGTTTTGTAGACTAACATAGAGATCCAACAGACTTTTCCCAAATGTTTTTATGTAGATATTCCTCCAATGATACAATCTTAGTCACAGACAGAAGAAAAAAGGGATGGTTTTGTCAATCCCCTCTGGAAGGAGTTTTGTTTTACCTTTTTCAAAACCATGCTGTAGCTATTTTTACTGAGTCAAATGCTACAAATTCCTGTAGTGCCTCTCTGAGGCAAGTGCAAAACTGGTTTTACAGCAATGGCTCGTCATGTACGTAATACTATTGCAGTGGCATTCCCTCTGCATCTCTGAAAAGCTTCTTGCTACAAAGGGCTTCTTTTAACAGGAGTTAATTAGGACTAGAAAATTGCTTGTTGTTTTTTATTGCATCCAAACCCCAGGACATGCTGCACTAATCCTCTAGTGCTGTGTGGTGCCATAAGAGAGGCACTCAGCTGATGTCTCAGAAGTTTCTTATTAGCTTTGAAACTGTTTCTTATCAGATCATTTAGCTCATTAACTCCTTCTACACATTATGATAAATTCATAAAATGTGTTAGAGATTGTTTTCTTCCTTATTCTTTCATTTGAAATGTGTGTTTAAATATAACACCAACAAAGTAAAAAAAAAAAAATTTCTTTCTTCTCCTATTCCACATTTTTATTTAGGACAATGAAAATGAATGCGACTCATTTGGAAAATCCCCAGCAAGGAGTAAGGTTCTACTGCTTCATCCAAGGAGCAGTTCAGAAAATGGATTTGTCCAGGACAGAGACTGCTTTCTATTTTTGCAAGAACAACTGCATTTGTCTTTTATGCAGCTCTCCTCTGTGATATACAAGCAGAAGAGAGCCAGCCCAGGCTGCAGAGGAAGAATTTACCTTTCCTGTTTCATCACTCAAAGCAGATTAATTTGAAAACTTGCATTTGCACAAGTTATATAGTTACAGGGAGTAAAATTAAAACCACTATCTTTTCCTATTGTAACATCAGTTTTTCTACCAATTCTGTAAGCAATCTGGTACTAAAAGTCTGAGCTTTTGATCCTTTGAAAGCTAGAAATCTGCATTTTGCTGTTGAGCTGTAAAGTCAGTGGAAACCTCGAGGCCTGGAAAAGGCCTTTGGAAAGTTGTCCAGCACAGTTTTTAGCTTGTTGCAGAAACTGAAACCTGTATTTATTTGTTGGTATAATGCTGCTCTGATTTCCCAACTTCTTACCAAAATTCATAATTGAGTTTTAAGGCAACAGTAAGGCTGAGTAATAGCAGTTTCTCTGGTGAGTGTAGAAGTGATCCGAGAGTATTTGACATTTTGCAGTTTATTCTTAATTTAACAGGAATGCCTTTAAAATCCTGATTTCAATCTTTGGGGTTTTAAGTAATTATATAAGAGGCATTATCACTAAGATATAAAGTGCAGGACACTATAATCTACTTATTAATGATGCAACTGTTAATTGGAGAAAGGTTCTCTTATTTTCACCTTCTAGCAGTTTAGTATTTAATGTACACTAAGATGGCACCATTCCTGAAAGCTTCTGCTTGCTTTCCTCTCCCTCCCCAATTGCAAATCTACTTTTGAAGTGCCTACTCTGTGTGATTAAATAAAAGGACATGAAAATTAGTGAGGAAATTGCATGGTGTAGCCATTTTAGTAATGAATTTAAATGGCTGTTTAGCAAAATGGAGTAATTTATCACTTATCTAGTGTTCCCTGTAAGCCATTTATCATGAGTAACAGCTATCATAATTATATTCTAATCTGAGATGGTGGGAAGGGATCAGAGGCTCATACTTCAGAGGTTCATACTTCCTGTAATTGGCTACTGATTTAATGATTGTGTGTAAAACAAAACAGGAGCTGGGAAACTTTTCTGAGTTTCTTTGCATCATGGTATTATACCTGACTTTGTATCAGTTATGCTGTTAAATTTTTCTTGGCAGGTAGAATTTTTCTTTGCACCTCATTTTACTTAAATGCATACTAATTTTACTTTTATGTTGGACACCAGTAGTGCAGACTTTGGTGCCCAGGATCACAAATGCAGTGTGTTTTTTGAGATAAACCATATTCTGATAATATAATGTCATGAACAAAGACTATGGCAGTCCAAAGCACTTGGTTATAACAACCAAAGTTTTACTTTGTCATGGTTTTGAGTGGAACGTTTTCTGCCAGAGAAAGGCTTGAGTTAGTTCACCAGATTCAGTCTTTGGAATAAATAGACACTTCTACAGCATTTCTTTTTGCAAAAGGATCATTTAAAACAATAATAAGAAGCCGTTGAGAAGTGATTCCTCAGTCCTTAAGAATAAATTGCTTATGGTTTTAAATAACCTTTCTGATTTTGTTCTCATGTTGGGCTAGTCATGATTACCTCATAATGGACTTATTCCCTCACAAAGGGAAGGAACGCAGACATTTGTACTTACTGGAGGGGGAAGGGAGCATTTAAAAAAAAAAAAGGAAATCAACAGGTAGATATTCCCAGCTGTGGATTTGGAATCATGAATCTCATTTTATCTCCAAATTGCTTCCTTGGAATTTTCTGTGGAGACTTGTTTAGAGGGCAAGGAGTATAGTTTCTGGAAAGGAAAAGAAAGATTGTGAAAAATGAAAGGAAGCATGGAAGATTCTTCTGTTAAAAAAATTACTTACAAGAGATAAGAAGAGAAAACTGCAAGTGTACAACAACAGCAGTGCTTGTAAAAATTAACTCAACCATAACTGATAAAGCAGACCCTCTGCATTCTCTCAGAATGAATTTCATAGGCTTCATCATAATTCCATCATTTTTGTTGGTTTCATACTTAAGTCTTAAATTTGTTAATTAGACAGCAATATTTTGGTTTCTTCTTTGACTGCCTGTAATTTATTTCTATATACAATCTGGTCAGCCTTTATTATGTGATTGGGAATCCAAAAATGGTCAAATTCTGTATAGCATTTGGAGAATGACTTTATTGTCTTTGTAATTTTTCATCTTAAGATCCAGTGAGTGATGTATTAATGGAAGGGTAAAGGCTTCCTAAATTTAGGCTTCCTTTAGGCTTCCTAAAAGAGCAGTGTGCTGAGAAACCTTGTGCATGGTGCATCCTGAGACCATTCCACGTTCAGTGACGCACACCTCGCGTGGAGAGTATTCCCATTGTATGGAATGGCAAGCCATTAGTTTGCTATTACTGCAAAGTTTGCCACAGAAGTAGCAGTTCAGGCTGTCTGGTTTTACCCTATCGCTCATTCTTGTTAATGGTTTTGTCTACATGCTGTTTTAGTGTAGTTTTCCCAAGTTCCATTACTTTTTCAGAAAGACTTTATAAATAAGTTGATGGTGTAATGGATAAATGTTTGAATTTTAAATTATTGTGAAATGGAGCACTGAACAGTACATCTGGGAACATACTAGACTCTGGTTTGGCATAGTTTATTTATTCAGAACACATTTAATGTTTTGAAGATTGTAGACAAGGAACTTGGCTTTTAGAAGTAGAGTATCACTGATGTCAGCTTATTTTTTCTTTGACAGTAATTATTTTGGCAGACAGGTAAATTGACAGCTCTCTACCAGGTTTTGTTGTGTAATAATAGATGGGTTTGTCACATGGGTTGTTGGGGTTCAGTTAATAAACTTTTGGGTTCTTCTTATGTAAATGAACATTGCAGCTATCAGCAAACAGATTTGATTTACTCCTGCTACAAGTTTGTTTCTCTTGTCTATGGTCCCATTATTATTACTGCTTATTAAGATCAGAGCACGTAGTCCTATATATGTGATTTAAATCAGGCGTGGACACATGATAAAATCATTATGGAATCAGCCAGACCTAGTTTATGATGTAATACTGCCAGTGAGACAGGTGGATGTGCTGTAAATCTTAGCACAGTGCTTACGTAGGATTGTAAAAATCTGCTAAGGCACATGGAAGTGTTTCTTCTACATGCTTCATCAGACCAAGGGCTTAAATCAACCTCTAAAGAACTGAATATTAAAACTGTTGTTGACTTCAGTGGGGCAAAGAAACAAACCCTTTCTGCAGCAACAGGTGCTTTAACAGAGCATTTCTCTTGTTTGAATCCTTTCTCTGACACAAACAGGCTGTGTCATTCTGTATTTGCACATCTCCTATAGTTCTGGATTTTCACTGCCATAATATACAACAATTTACAGTACTCAAAATTCAGAATAAAAACATGCTAAACTCCCTTATAGTGTTCTTATTATCTTGTGCTTTTCTGTGCAGGTAATTACATTTTAATCATTAAATGAAGTGCAACACTTCATACTGGCTAGAATGACTGCCATGCATTTTTAATGGTTTCTCTAAGTGTCATTAAGTGATAATTTGAAAAAAATAAACAAACAACCAGCAGTTTACACAACTGGTTATTAATGAAGCCTGTTCTTAATTTGCTTAAAGGATCAACAAGAATTTTGGTATGTAATGTAGCAACAGATTATGACTGGGTTTTTTTACATAAAACATTTGAATGTTTTATATATGTATTTTTTTTTAAAATTGTCCATTCTAAATACATACATTCATATCAAGAGTAAAATAGCACATCATCTTAATATTAAAAAGTTGATACAGGGTTCAATACCAGTATTGTTCAGTGGCTTTTCTGTCCTTTCTTGAAACATTTCGACTTATGTGCCTCCTGCTGTGTATGTGCTAAAAAAGACTGGTTTTCAGTGACAAAGCACAAAAAAGATTTGAAACCTGATTTCCTCTTCTCAGTTTTCCTGAATCTTTGCTAGCCTGTGGCAGACCTGTGGCTGTTTTACCTCCTATCTTTCCATTTCAGAGCTGGGTATGGCAAGGCAGAGTTGGAGTTGCGGTGCCCAATCATTTCCCAAATATCAATGCTAGATTGAGGGCAAAGATGCCTGAGCTTTCATCCAAGTGATCATAAGAGGGAGATTTAATTTTTTGTGAGGAATTAATTACTCTGAAGACTGGAGAAATGTGGAGATGTTTTATTGGTTTTTACCCCCTTCCAAATAATTTCTGTAAAATTTGCAGTTTGGCCAACGTAGAATATTGTCATAGAAGTTGATATTTGAATTTATGGCATGGAAACAGTGTGAAAATAGCAAATAATGGGTATTTTTGGTTTGGCAGGTGAGCAGAAAAGATAGTTTTGTAGGAAAAGCATGCAATTAGTGTCTTTATCCACAGTGTTCAAACAGGTTTTTTTGACCAAAATGTTTTCTCTGAAGTAAGATACTATGCTCAGTTTCAGCTTTTTTGTTTTCAAGTCAAATTCTGTTTTTAAACAAGTAAATGCTAGTTTGACGTGAATATAAGTAATTTGTTTAAAATTTTAGTTTGGTGACATTGATGAGTATCATGGACTGTATTATTAAAGCTAAAAGGAATGAGAGAGGGTTCAAAAATTAACAATGAATGCTGCAGGGGTATTGCCTGAAGAATTGCTCAGTTTTTTCTTGGATGACCTGCTTGCTTCTTCAGGTCCTTTTTTAGGAACAATTTTTAAAAAAAGGGCCTGGCTTGTAATTAATTCCATACATATCCATGTCTGTGTGAATGATCTGGTTTTACACAAGTAGTTTACAGTGCATAATGTGTGTACATAAATATTTTGTACTATGATTCATTTATGTCCTCCAGGTTTTTTGTGTTATTAAATACATGAGAAAAAACTACACATACCAGCTTACTGCATCTGTTTTATCATCTCCCCGTTGTAGGTATTCATGCTGTTTTAATATGCCTATGCAGTGAGCACCCATAGCAAATAAATTTGCTCTTGAGTGTTTTACGCTTTTATTAAATATTCATCAGATGAGATGCAGGGTATTCCTGCAGGCTGCTGCTTTGAGTGCATTGAAATCTCAGAAAATGCACTGTTTGTGAATCCTTTATGCACCGTGAGCCAAGGTGTTCCTCCTCTGCTGAAGTGTGTCAGGATGTGTTGCTATCAGTGCAGTGGTGTTCTGCACGTAGGACTGATTTGGAAGGTTTAGGGCCTGGAGAATACATCAGCTCCTCCTGCATATTTACTGTGCATGATGAATGGCCAAGACAGGAAGCAGTCTGTGCACTGTGTGTGACCAGCTGCCTGTTGTAACAGAGGAGCATGGCTTAATATGAAGCTGGAGACTGTTTTAATTTGATTTTGTGATTTGTGAGATGTGCTGCCAACAGCGGGAAAAAGCATCCTGAAGGGTGCTCAGGGAAGTGATCCTTTTTTTTCTTTTCTTTTCTAAAAAAGTGTTTGTTTACAAAATAGGCCAAGGCTGTGAAATCCAGCTGTGGATTTCCTGTAGCAAACTGATTTCTTTCACTTGGAGTTAGATCCAGCTGAATTTCGCTTTGAGCCATAAAGAGAGCATGATTGATAAACAGTCATTTTGGGTTCTTTACATTGTAGTCTAGTATGATTTGGCTACTGCCCCAAAAAAACTTCCACTGCCCTCCCCCCCGCCACCAAAAAATAACAAAAAGCCAAAGCAAAAACCCACCAAGAATTCTGCATCAAATCTGAGGGAAAGCACTTCAAGTAAACACAGACTAATAATTTATGTTCTTATTACAAAGCAAAGTTAAAGCAAAATGCAATCATTGGTGCCCTATCAGAAGTATTTTGTCATAGTGTCTGAACTTAGTGTTGTATATTATCTAAAGAGAAGCATTTTGAATATCCAGGATCAATGTTAGTGTATAGGCTACAACAGAAGACAAATACACCCAGGAACTTCTCAAAAAATCTGTGTCCTCACACCTGCTTTTTTCATGTTCTGCCATTCACTGGTCTCGTAATTTCATGCTGTTATTTCCTTTATCTATATATTTACGCATATGTTTTGGTTTTGTTCTAATGGTAACACAATGATGTATACAGCTTTGTCCTGGAGATTGAGTTTATTCTCAAGAAGGACGAAGTCTGATATCCTCAGATTTTCATACCTTCATCCTTACACTGCATAAATACCTGCAGGTTTTCATTGGGATTTTACTAACTTATTATTAGCTAAACAGATAATTTCTGACTTTTTGTAGCTCTAAACTCTATGAACATCTAGTGTAAGGTCAGTATACATGTTCATGTGTAAGATTTTAGGGGAAATGTAATCTCCATATATGTTATACTTGATTTTCTGAGATTGAAAGCTCAGCTATTTGTGTTTCACCTTCAGGATAAACTAAGAAAAATAACCTGTATGGCACATACTAGCTAGTAAAAGTACATCCCAGAAAAACAACCCTGTTCAGTTACTGATGCATGTTAACTTGCTCTCTGGCACAGTGCTATATAAAGCTTTAAGGTGGATTCCTAAATGAATGATTTGTAGATTTAGTTTATTCAAGACCTTAGGCAGAGCTACTGGAAGTATCTAGGTTATTGATTCTTTTTGAGGTGTCATAATTTTAGTGAGAGTTGGGAAGGAAAAGATCTGTGTTTTGACTAGAATAATGCTTTGGTCTGTACGTTCACCTGAATGTTATATATTTAAATGTGTTTCAGATCAGATTGCTTAAATAGCATTAATTCAGTCGGTGGTGCAGTTTATTTTCTGAGTTTAATCATGTACATGAAAATTCTGTTAGAAAATAGTTAAAAATATGTTCACAGTAAATCTCATTTATCTCCTTCCTTCACGGATTTTAAGTGTTTTAAATGAATTATTTTTTGATACAGCGCTTACACTAATACTGTTAAATTAGCTATGAAAATAATTCATGCAAGTTGCCTTTAATTAAGTGCCAACGATTTATTTGTTTGTTTCTCTCCTTTTGTTTGCCAGGAAAAGAAGAATACATTGCAACATTCAAGGGATCAGAATACTTCTGCTATGATTTATCTCAGAACCCCATACAGAGTAGCAGTGATGAAATAACTCTGTCATTTAAAACACTTCAGAGGAACGGACTGATGCTTCACACAGGAAAATCGGCTGATTATGTCAATCTTGCACTGAAAAATGGAGCTGTCTCCTTGGTCATTAATTTGGGCTCAGGGGCCTTTGAAGCACTGGTGGAACCTGTGAATGGGAAATTTAATGACAATGCCTGGCATGATGTGAAAGTAACCAGGAATCTGCGTCAGGTAACAGTACAATGGATACAAGAATAACTGACTTTGCTATGAGTAAATGCTTGTTGATTCGAAAATTGCATATTGGATGTTTAGCAGGCATTTGGTTAGTCTTTTATTTGCACAAGGAAGGATATTCCTGCCACACTTGAGCAGGGGCATATCTAGAAAGTAGTAGGGCAAGCAGCTGTCTGAGAGTACCAGCGAGATGT